>JAWZYU010000474.1:0-127592 GCA_038380435.1 Ryuthela nishihirai
TGTGACATTGAGAGATCCGTATTGAAAACCCTATGAAACCATATATTGCACACATAACTACGGGAATACCAATATATAAGTGATTATATCGATGTTGAATTAATACTATCTATTAAACAATGGGAAGAAAATTTACGTTTAAAGAACGTACATAATTAAACTCGTGTTTTAAATAAGATGGATGCAGCTGCATTTTCCCGGCGATATCACCAAAATTTGGTTGTATATTGGATGTGGACACTCTGATCTCTTTCACCATTTCCGGCAAGCCACAAAAAAACATCTCGCGAAGCGGGTTGGGTTGTTTTACCTCTGAAGGAAACATTTAGTTATACCTCTGAAGGAAACACATCCCCAACCTTCTCTGAGCCTCGGCACTTTTTTGCCGAGGCTCAGAGAAGGTTGGGGGAGGGGACCCACTGGAACAGCTGTTGGGAGACAGATGGTAGTCTCCCGTCAAGGCCATCCAGCGTGTTCTTTAACGTGCACATGGTATGGCTCTCCCGCACACGGAACCACGGCTTAACGTCCCAGCCGACGGACGGCGGCCTTTCCAAGCCCATCGGTGTCCCCTACTGACCGTGGGCAGGGCGGGGAATTTTGCGGAGATAAATCTCAACGCTGACCCAGCTGGGACTCGAACCTGGGAACTACAGATTACGAGCCTGGCGCGCTACCGACTGAGCCACCCCCGCCCCACTCTCGCGAAGCGGAGTTCCCCCATCCCTGGTTGAACACTTAATGCTCTCAAGACGATGCGAATTCGACTGATTTAATTTTTGGTTGTTTCTTAGTGCAAACAAAACTGCAATTTCCAACTGGTTCTTTTAAGTAATACTTGTGGTTTTCTTAACCCACACAGAAACCGGTACTCTCATTCCGTCCTGAAGAGTTCAAGATTTACATATGTCATTCCTTTTTTTTTATTCCAGTTTGTGTATTTTCTGCTCTTTCATGCTTGGCTGGGCACTAATGGCCGATTCGAATCTCGCGTCGACTAAACTCAGACAAAATGGCGAAACAGAACTGAGATTTTAGAAAAATAAATCGCAGGCAATTTATTCTGTAAAAGAATAAGGTTATTCGAGAGTATAACAGATTATTAAAATCCTCTCTGCCTGCATGTGTAGCTGGTGGCTCGGTCGGTAGCACGCCAGACTCGTAGTCTGTTCCCAGGTTCGAGTCCCAGCTGGGCTAGTGTTCAAATTTATCTCCGCAAAACTCTCCGCCCTGCCCACGGTCAGTAGGGGTCGCCGATGGGCTTGGAAAGGCCACCGTCCGTCGGACTGGACGTTAAGCCGTGGCACCGTGTGCGGGAGAGTCATACCCTGTGCACGCTAAAGAATACGCTGGATGGCCTTGACTGGAGGTCACCATTTGTCTCCCAACAGCTGTCCAGTGGGTCTCCCCCCAACCTTTTCTGAGGTGTCCTCAGTCGGTAGCGCGCCAGGCTCGTAATCTGTAGTTCCCAGGTTCGAGTCCCAGCTGGGTCAGCGTTGAGATTTATCTCCGCAAAAATTCCCCGCCCTGCCCACGGTCAGTAGGGGACACCGATGGGTTTGGAAAGGCCGCCGTCCGTCGGATGGGACGTTAAGCCGTGGCCCCGTGTGCGGGGGAGCCATACCCTGCGCACGCTAAAGAACACGCTGGATGGCCTTGACGGGAGGCTACCATCTGTCTCCCAACAGCTGTTCCAGTGGGTCCCCTTTCCCAACCTTCTCTGAGCCTTCGGGGTCCATGTGACCTGGCCATTTAGCCCATGGTGTGCAAAAAAGTGCCGCTCAGAGGTAAAACAACCCAACCCAACCATGTGACCTGGCCATTTAGCCCATTTTGTGCAAAAAAAAAAGTGCCTCTCAGAGATTAAAAAAAAACAACCAACCTACATATGGCCTGGAAGTAAAAATTAAAATTTCCATTGATTGTAATCAGTTACTCAACTCACACTAATTTCGAATGGAGACGGTAATTTTTTTCCGATTTCATTTGACTTTGGATGCTAAAGATCTGAGTAAATTTTGCAATTAAAGATTCATATTTCGGATATCATTACTCAAGTCGTGAAAACTGCAAAACCGTAGCTTTCAAATATTCAAATTTATAATAAAAAAATAAAATAAATACCCCCTCAAGCAGCTGCTTGCCACAGAGGTCTGACAGGAGCCTGTCAGTTTATATGCCATAGTAGAAGGTCTGAGAGGATGGCAGGACCTCAGCAGAAAATTATTACCAAAATATTATCTATACAATTATTTTATATAAAAAAAACAACTAAGCCGAAATGGTGGAAACAAAATTACTGTTACCGAACATATACACCGAAGAGCCAAAACATTATGACCACCTGCCTAAAGTAATGTTGGTCGTCCACGTGCTGCCAAGACACCTCTTACCCGTCGAGGCATGGACGCTACAAAATTTTAAAAGGTGTCTTGTAGTATCTGGTACTAACACGTCACCAGCAGATCCTTTTTTTTTTGAGCCGCCGCAGATCGGATATGCTGTTCCAACACAAGGGGGCGGGGGTGGCTCAGTCGGTAGCGCGCCAGACTCGTAATCTGTAGTTCCCAGGTTCGGGTCCCAGCTAGGTCAGCGTGGGGATTTATCTCCGCAAAATTCCCCGCACTGCTAACGGTCAGTAGGGGACACCGATGGGCTTGGAAAGGCTGCCGTCCGTCGGATGGGACGTTAAGCCGTGGCCCCGTGTGCGGGAGAGACCCTGTGCACGTTAAAGAACACGCTGGATGGGCTTGACGGGAGGCTACCATCTGTCTCCCAACAGCTGTTCCAGTGGGTCTCCTTCCCCAACCTTCTCTGAGCCCTCGAGGTCCATGTGACCTCCATTTTGCCCATGGTGTGCAAAAAAGTGCTGCTCAGAGGTAAAACAATCCAACGTTAAAGAACACACTGGATGGCCTTGACGGGAGGCTACCATCTGGCTCCCACATAGCTGTTCCAGTGGGTCCCCTCCCCCAACCTTCTCTGAGCCTTTGGGGTCCATGTGACCTGGTCATTTAGCCCATGGTGTGCAAAAACGTGCCGCTCAGAAGTAAAACAACCCAACCCATCTGAAGAACAAGAATAACACTATCACTATATATAGAACTCAGTATCGGGTGCTATTTATATCGTTTCGTGACCTTCATATGCGAGTTCGTTTATCTGTAGTTGCTTCGATTTGCATAAAGACGCACTGGTCATAACATTTTGGCTCTTCGGTGTATATCTCCGCAAAATTGACGTTGGCTATCGCCAGTAGGGGAATCCGATGGTATTGGAAAGGCAGCCATTCATCGGATAGGACGGTAAGCAAGTGGCTCCGTGTGCGTGAGAATCATACCCTGTGCACGTTAAAAACACACTGTATGGTCTTGACGGGAGGCTACCATCTGTCTCCCAACAACATCTGTCTCCCAACAACCATCGGTCCCCAACCATCTCTGAGCCTTCGTGGTCCTTGTGACCTGGCAATTTATCCCATTAAGAAAAAAGTGCCGCTCACAGGTAAAACAATCCAACCGAATAAAAGCAGCTAACAAATCACAAAATCATCTGAAAGGCACGAACATTGTGCTCGATTGTGAGGCAATAAAGCCTGCTCAAGACAAGAATAGCGCCTTTACTTTAGCCAAGTGATTAATAATCAACCTTTTAACTGATGATAAAGCGCGAAAGCACGTCCCCTATTAATCTGCAGAGACGGTACTTAGCTTTGAAACATCCTTAACCAGATTAGAGCCAATCTCAGTCATTTGTCATTGCAGAACTCTGAATTTTTTTCCCCCATCATAAATCCACGGATAGAAAAGTGCTGATGAAACATCTGCCACAAGGGTCAGCAAAAGGTCATTCTGAGCTCTTTTTCCATTCCATCTGTGACGTACAGAGAATATCCCGCAGCATTTAGTCTTCCTCGGGGTAAGCCAGTTTTATATTTTTGACGTGGGCCTTAATCAAGAGTTTTCAGTTCCTGACATACGCTTAGCAGTCACTTTATTAATCACAGTTCCCTTTCATTAGTAATCTAGATACAGGACTCGGTAACTGCTTAAATAAGCTTTTTACGAAAAAATGTGAACATAATTTAAAGATCTCAATCAAATATATTTCAATCTTGTTTTTCAATAATAATCCTTTTCGGTATGAGAGAGTTACTGAAAGTGTTTAATACCAATAGTGGGTTGGGTTGTTTAATCTCTGAGCGGCACTTTTTTGCACACCATGAGCTAAATGGCCAGGTCACATGGACCCCGAAGGCTCAGAGAAGGTTGGGGGTTGGGTTGGGTTGTTTTACCTCTGAGCGGCACTTTTTTGCACACCATGGGCTAAATGGCCAGGTCACATGGACCCCGAAGGCTCAGAGAAGGTTGGGGGAGGGGACCCACTGGAACAGCTGTTGGGAGACAGATGGTAGCCTCCCGTCAAGGCCATCCAGCGTGTTCTTTAACGTGCACAGGGTATGGCTCTCCCGCACACGGGGCCACGGCTTAACGTCCCATCCGACGGACGGCGGCCTTTCGAAGCCCATCGGTGTCCCCTACTGACCGTGGGCAGGGCGGGGAATAAAGGTTGGGGGAGGTTCCCCACTGGAACAGCTGTTGGGAGACTGATGGTAGCCTCCCGTCAAGGCCATCCAGCGTGTTCTTTAACGTGCACAAGGTATGGCTCTCCCGCACACGGGGCCACGACTTAACGTCCCATCCGACGGACGGCGGCCTTTCGAAGCCCATCGGTGTCCCCTACTGACCGTGGGCAGGGCGGGAAATTTTGCGGAGATAAATCTCAACGCTGACCCAGCTGGGACTCGAACCTGGGAACTGCAGATTACGAGCCTGGCGCGCTACCGACTGAGTCACCCCCGCCCCAGAATATTTTTGAAAATCGAGATTTAAATAGATTTGATTGAGATCTTTAAATTATCCTCAGTCCCATTTTTCTATTAAATGCATATTTTAAAAGTTATAGAGCTTCAAAGTTAGATCCCGTACAGAAAGACAAGGGGGATGGTTACTGATCAAAGGTACCTCGGTTCGATTGGTATTTCTTTCTGCTGAAATCTCGCCTACCTCTCAGATCCTCTCTATGACGTATTAAACTGACAAGCTCCGTCAGACTTCAGCGGCTGCTTGAGGGGAAATTTATGTATTATTTTTCAATAAGATTTAAGGAAAGAATTTTTCTATATTAATTTTTGTTTTCGCTCCGTCACAAGAAAAAAATGGGCTAATGATTTGACTTTGTTTCGTCTGTAAATATTCAACTTTTTCCTTTTTAGATATAAATATGATAGATAATTTTTATTTCAGATAATGTTTTATACAGTATACAAAAACTTTTGGGGTTTCAGAAGAGTATCTTCGTGAGATCTCCAGACAGAAACAATTTCAATTGAAAACATCAGTCGTCACATTGAATATAATACACAAAAAAACGAAAACAACTCAAAACAAAAATTTCTAGTAATCCAAAAGTGTGAAAGTCAGAAAGGAATAAACATTCTATATCTTACATAGATGTTACCTATAAACAGTTCTAGTTTTTCAATGCAAAAAAGTTTCCACATCATCCAGTTTCAAAATGTAGTTCTTGAGAACTTTAGAAAACAAATGATAATTCGTGATGATTTTCATGCTGACCGGGAGAGAGGAAAGGGTTGGGTTGTTTTACCTCTGAGCGGCACTTTTTTGCACACCATGGGCTAAATGGACAGGTCACATGGATCCCGAAGGCTCAGAGAAGGTTGGAGGAGGGGACCCACTGGAACACAGCTGTTGGGAGACAGATGGTAGCCTCCCGTCAAGGCCATCCAGCGTGTTCTTTAACGTGCACAGGGTATGGCTCTCCCGCATACGGGGCCACGGCTTAAGGTCCCATCCGACGGACGGCGGCTTTTCCAAGCCCATCGGTGTCCCCTACTGACCGTGGGCAGGGCAGGGAATTTTGCGGAGATAAATCTCAACGCTGACCCAGCTGGGACTCGAACCTGGGAACTACAGATTACGAGCCAGGGAAGAGGAAAGGAATTTCGGTGCTAAGTACAAATAAAAAAAAAAATAAAATACCCCCTCAAGTAGCTGCTTGCCACAGAGGTCTGACAGGAGCCTGTTAGTTTATATGCCATAGTAGCAGGTCTGAGAGGATGGCAGGACCTCAGCAGAAAAACAACACGCACAACCATGCCTTACCCGGGGCTCGAACCCAGGTCCCTTAGATCAGTAGCCAAGTGTGCTAACCACTCGGCCATGGGACGGCTAAGTACAAATAAGAGTGCCTAAAAATTTCCTTATGTAATGCAGGAATTTCATAATTCGCGTTTTTATCTCGTCGTAATTGGTAATTATTCGTATCAGTTCTAATGCTTTCATTTCTAAAAAAAAATTTCTTTTAGGTTGGATAAGTATTGAGGAAATATTACGATTCCCACTTTGCAAATATCTCAATAGTTCTAATAACGCCTCGAATGATAGAAAAAAAAGTTAGAAAATGCCATAACTTTAAACGAATATTGCAAAAGATCTATTTATGCTAGAAAACTGAAATTTTGGTGGTTGAATGCGAATGTCAGGAGGTTGCTATTGGCAGCAATGATGAAAATACTACTTCTTTAGTTTAAGAAATAAATGAAAAATTCTTTTTTTTCTGTTGTATAAATATAACTCCCCATCCCCGAAATTTCCAAAATTGAAAGGAGAGGTTGGGGGGAGAGGGCACCGTGGAATGCCCCCCCCCCCCGCAGCTCAAGCAGCTGCTTGCCACAGAGGTCTGAAAGGAGCCTGCCAGTTTAATTCGTCATACGCATTAATTGAATATACTAACTTCCAATCGTCCATTAGATTGAGAGTGCAAAATATGGGAAATAATTTCATTCTCTTTGCAAGCGAGCATCCATATTCTCCAAGGTCAATAAGGGGCGGGGGGTGGCCCAGTCGGTAGCGCGCCAGGCTCGTAATCTGTAGTTCCCAGGTTCGAGTCCCAGCTGGGTCAGCGTTGAGATTTATCTCCGCAAAACTCCCCGCCCTGCCCACGGTGAGTAGGGGACACCAATGGGTTTGTAAAGGCCGCCGTCCGTCGGATGGGACGTTAAGCCGTGGCCCCGTGTGCGGGAGAGCCATACCCTGTGCACGTTAAAGAACACGCTGGATGGCCTTGACGGGAGACTACCATCTGTCTCACAACAGCTGTTCCAGTGGGTCCCCTCCCCCAACCTTCTCTTAGCCTTCGGGGTCCATGTGACCTGGCCATTTAGCCCATGGTGTGCAAAAAAATGCCGTTCAGAGGTAAAACAACCCAACCCTTTCGTCAAATGTTGATGTTTACAGAAATTGAATCATGAAATTCGAGTCTTGGAATCACAGATTAAGACAGAGCCCATAAAGAGCAACCCTATAATTCTCCAAATTTGCTCGAAAAAGTAGAAGACGAAAAAGATATTTAAAATCTCCTTATCGAATCGTGTCCTCCTTTCTCGAAAAAGTAGAAGACGAAAAAGAAATTAAAATCTACTTGTCGAATTGTGTTCTCCTTTGACGAAAAAGAAATTAAAATCTCCTTGTCGAATCGTGTCCTCCTTTGACGAAAAAGAAATTAAAATATCCTTGTCGAATTGTGTCCTCCTTTCTCGAAAAAGTAGAAGACGAAAAAGAAATTAAAATCTCCTTGTCGAGTTGTGTCCTCCTTTCTCGAAAAAGTAGAAGACGAAAAAGAAATTAAAATCTCCTTGTCGAATCGTGTCCTCCTTTCTCGAAAAAGTAGAAGACGAAAAAGAAATTAAAATCTCCTTGTCGAGTTGTGTCCTCCTTTCTCGAAAAAGTAGAAGACGAAAAAGAAATTAAAATCTCCTTGTCGAATCGTGTCCTCCTTTCTCGAAAAAGTAGAAGACGAAAAAGATATTTAAAATATCCTTGTCGAATCGTGTCCTCCTTTCTCGAAAAAGTAGAAGACGAAAAAGATATTTAAAATATCCTTGTCGAATCGTGTCCTCCTTTCTCGAAAAAGTAGAAGACGAAAAAGAAATTAAAATCTCCTTGTCGAATCGTGTCCTCCTTTCTCGAAAAAGTAGAAGACGAAAAAGAAATTAAAATCTCCTTGTCGAATTGTGTCCTCCTTTCTCGAAAAAGTAGAAGACGAAAAAGAAATTAAAATCTCCTTGTCGAATCGTGTCCTCCTTTCTCGAAAAAGTAGAAGACGAAAAAGATATTTAAAATATCCTTGTCGAATCGTGTCCTCCTTTCTCGAAAAAGTAGAAGACGAAAAAGAAATTAAAATCTCCTTGTCGAATCGTGTCCTCCTTTCTCGAAAAAGTAGAAGACTAAAAAGAAATTAAAATCTCCTTGTCGAATCGTGTCCTCCTTTCTCGAAAAAGTAGAAGACGAAAAAGATATTTAAAATATCCTTGTCGAATCGTGTCCTCCTTTCTCGAAAAAGTAGAAGACGAAAAAGATATTTAAAATATCCTTGTCGAATCGTGTCCTCCTTTCTCGAAAAAGTAGAAGACGAAAAAGAAATTAAAATCTCCTTGTCGAATCGTGTCCTCCTTTCTCGAAAAAGTAGAAGACGAAAAAGAAATTAAAATCTCCTTGTCGAATCGTGTCCTCCTTTCTCGAAAAAGTAGAAGACGAAAAAGAAATTAAAATCTCCTTGTCGAATCGTGTCCTCCTTTCTCGAAAAAGTAGAAGACGAAAAAGATATTTAAAATATCCTTGTCGAATCGTGTCCTTCTTTCTCGAAAAAGTAGAAGACGAAAAAGAAATTAAAATCTCCTTGTCGAATCGTGTCCTCCTTTCTCGAAAAAGTAGAAGACGAAAAAGAAATTAAAATCTCCTTGTCGAGTTGTGTCCTCCTTTCTCGAAAAAGTAGAAGACGAAAAAGAAATTAAAATCTCCTTGAGAAATCGTGTCCTCCTTTCTCGAAATAGTAGAAGACGAAAAAAGATATTTAAAATATCCTTGTCGAATCGTGTCCTCCTTTCTCGAAAAAGTAGAAGACGAAAAAGATATTTAAAATATCCTTGTCGAATCGTGTCCTCCTTTCTCGAAAAAGTAGAAGACGAAAAAGAAATTAAAATCTCCTTGTCGAATCGTGTCCTCCTTTCTCGAAAAAGTAGAAGACGAAAAAGAAATTAAAATCTCCTTGTCGAATCGTGTCCTCCTTTCTCGAAAAAGTAGAAGACGAAAAAGAAATTAAAATCTCCTTGTCGAATTGTGTCCTCCTTTCTCGAAAAAGTAGAAGACGAAAAAGAAATTAAAATCTCCTTGAGAAATCGTGTCCTCCTTTCTCGAAATAGTAGAAGACGAAAAAAGATATTTAAAATATCCTTGTCGAATCGTGTCCTCCTTTCTCGAAAAAGTAGAAGACGAAAAAGATATTTAAAATATCCTTGTCGAATCGTGTCCTCCTTTCTCGAAAAAGTAGAAGACGAAAAAGAAATTAAAATATCCTTGTCGAATCGTGTCCTCCTTTCTCGAAAAAGTAGAAGACGAAAAAGAAATTAAAATCTCCTTGTCAAATCGTGTCCTCCTTTCTCGAAAAAGTAGAAGACGAAAAAGAAATTAAAATCTCCTTGTCGAATCGTGTCCTCCTTTCTCGAAAAAGTAGAAGACGAAAAAAATTAAAATCTACTTGTCGAATTGTGTCCTCCTTTGACGAAAAAGAAATTAAAATCTCCTTGTCGAATTGTGTCCTCCTTTCTCGAAAAAGTAGAAGACGAAAAAGAAATTAAAATATCCTTGTCGAATCGTGTCCTCCTTTCTCGAAAAAGTAGAAGACGAAAAAGAAATTAAAATCTCCTTGTCGAATCGTGTCCTCCTTTCTCGAAAAAGTAGAAGACGAAAAAAATTAAAATCTACTTGTCGAATTGTGTCCTCCTTTGACGAAAAAGAAATTAAAATATCCTTGTCGAATTGTGTCCTCCTTTCTCGAAAAAGTAGAAGACGAAAAAGAAATTAAAATCTCCTTGTCGAGTTGTGTCCTCCTTTCTCGAAAAAGTAGAAGACGAAAAAAGATATTTAAAATATCCTTGTCGAATCGTGTCCTCCTTTCTCGAAAAAGTAGAAGACGAAAAAGAAATTAAAATCTCCTTGTCGAATTGTGTCCTCCTTTCTCGAAAAAGTAGAAGACGAAAAAGAAATTAAAATCTCCTTGTCGAATCGTGTCCTCCTTTCTCGAAAAAGTAGAAGATGAAAAAGATATTTAAAATATCCTTGTCGAATCGTGTCCTCCTTTCTCGAAAAAGTAGAAGACGAAAAAGAAATTAAAATATCCTTGTCGAATCGTGTCCTCCTTTCTCGAAAAAGTAGAAGACGAAAAAGAAATTAAAATCTCCTTGTCGAATTGTGTCCTCCTTTCTCGAAAAAGTAGAAGACGAAAAAGATATTAAAATCTCCTTGTCGAATCGTGTCCTCCTTTCTCGAAAAAGTAGAAGACGAAAAAGAAATTAAAATCTCCTTGTCGAATTGTGTCCTCCTTTCTCGAAAAAGTAGAAGACGAAAAAGAAATTAAAATCTCCTTGTCGAGTTGTGTCCTCCTTTCTCGAAAAAGTAGAAGACAAAAAAGAAATTAAAATCTCCTTGACGAATCGTGTCCTCCTTTCTCGAAAAAGTAGAAGACGAAAAAAGATATTTAAAATATCCTTGTCGAATCGTGTCCTCCTTTCTCGAAAAAGTAGAAGACGAAAAAGAAATTAAAATCTCCTTGTCGAATCGTGTCCTCCTTTCTCGAAAAAGTAGAAGATGAAAAAGAAATTAAAATCTCCTTGTCGAATTGTGACCTCCTTTCTCGAAAAAGTAGAAGACGAAAAAGAAATTAAAATCTCCTTGTCGAATCGTGTCCTCCTTTCTCGAAAAAGTAGAAGACGAAAAAGAAATTAAAATCTCCTTGTCGAATTGTGTCCTCCTTTCTCGAAAAAGTAGAAGACGAAAAAGAAATTAAAATCTCCTTGTCGAATCGTGTCCTCCTTTCTCGAAAAAGTAGAAGACGAAAAAGAAATTAAAATCTCCTTGTCGAGTTGTGTCCTCCTTTCTCGAAAAAGTAGAAGACAAAAAAGAAATTAAAATCTCCTTGACGAATCGTGTCCTCCTTTCTCGAAAAAGTAGAAGACGAAAAAAGATATTTAAAATATCCTTGTCGAATCGTGTCCTCCTTTCTCGAAAAAGTAGAAGACGAAAAAGAAATTAAAATCTCCTTGTCGAATCGTGTCCTCCTTTCTCGAAAAAGTAGAAGACGAAAAAGAAATTAAAATCTCCTTGTCGAATTGTGACCTCCTTTCTCGAAAAAGTAGAAGACGAAAAAGAAATTAAAATCTCCTTGTCGAATCGTGTCCTCCTTTCTCGAAAAAGTAGAAGACGAAAAAGAAATTAAAATCTCCTTGTCGAATTGTGTCCTCCTTTCTCGAAAAAGTAGAAGACGAAAAAGAAATTAAAATCTCCTTGTCGAATCGTGTCCTCCTTTCTCGAAAAAGTAGAAGACGAAAAAGAAATTAAAATCTCCTTGTCGAATTGTGTCCTCCTTTCTCGAAAAAGTAGAAGACGAAAAAGAAATTAAAATCTCCTTGTCGAATCGTGTCCTCCTTTCTCGAAAAAGTAGAAGATGAAAAAGATATTTAAAATATCCTTGTCGAATCGTGTCCTCCTTTCTCGAAAAAGTAGAAGGCGAAAAAGAAATTAAAATCTCCTTGTCGAATTGTGTCCTCCTTTCTCGAAAAAGTAGAAGACGAAAAAGAAATTAAAATCTCCTTGTCGAATCGTGTCCTCCTTTCTCGAAAAAGTAGAAGATGAAAAAGATATTTAAAATATCCTTGTCGAATCGTGTCCTCCTTTCTCGAAAAAGTAGAAGACGAAAAAGAAATTAAAATCTCCTTGTCGAATTGTGTCCTCCTTTCTCGAAAAAGTAGAAGACGAAAAAGAAATTAAAATCTCCTTGTCGAATCGTGTCCTCCTTTCTCGAAAAAGTAGAAAATGAAAAAGATATTTAAAATATCCTTGTCGAATCGTGTCCTCCTTTCTCGAAAAAGTAGAAGACGAAAAAGAAATTAAAATCTCCTTGTCGAATTGTGTCCTCCTTTCTCGAAAAAGTAGAAGACGAAAAAGAAATTAAAATCTCCTTGTCGAATCGTGTCCTCCTTTCCCGAAAAAGTAGAAGACGAAAAAGAAGTTAAAATCTCCTTGTCGAATTGTGTCCTCCTTTCTCGAAAAAGTAGAAGACGAAAAAGAAATTAAAATCTATTTGTCGAATTGTGTCCTCCTTTGACGAAAAAGAAATTAAAATCTCCTTGTCGAATCGTGTCCTCCTTTGACGAAAAAGAAATTAAAATCTCCTTGTCGAGTTGTGTCCTCCTTTCTCGAAAAAGTAGAAGACGAAAAAGAAATTAAAATCTCCTTGACGAATTGTGTCCTCCTTTCTCGAAAAAGTAGAAGACGAAAAAGAAATTAAAATCTCCTTGTCGAATCGTGTCCTCCTTTCTGGAAAAAGTAGAAGACGAAAAAGAAGTTAAAATCTCCTTGTCGAATTGTGTCCTCCTTTCTCGAAAAAGTAGAAGACGAAAAAGAAATTAAAATCTCCTTGTCGAATCGTGTCCTCCTTTCTCGAAAAAGTAGAAAATGAAAAAGATATTTAAAATATCCTTGTCGAATCGTGTCCTCCTTTCTCGAAAAAGTAGAAGACGAAAAAGAAATTAAAATCTCCTTGTCGAATTGTGTCCTCCTTTCTCGAAAAAGTAGAAGACGAAAAAGAAATTAAAATCTCCTTGTCGAATCGTGTCCTCCTTTCTCGAAAAAGTAGAAGACGAAAAAGAAGTTAAAATCTCCTTGTCGAGTTGTGTCCTCCTTTCTCGAAAAAGTAGAAGACGAAAAAGAAATTAAAATCTCCTTGACGAATCGTGTCCTCCTTTCTCGAAAAAGTAGAAGACGAAAAAGAAATTAAAATCTCCTTGTCGAATTGTGTCCTCCTTTCTCGCAAAAGTAGAAGACGAAAAAGAAATTAAAATCTCCTTGTCGAATCGTGTCCTCCTTTCTCGAAAAAGTAGAAGACGAAAAAGAAATTAAAATCTCCTTGTCGAATTGTGTCCTCCTTTCTCGAAATAGTAGAAGACGAAAAGAAATTAAAATCTCCTTGTCGAATTGTGTCCTCCTTTCTCGAGAAAGTAGAAGACGAAAAAGAAATTAAAATATCCTTGTCGAATCGTGTCCTCCTTTGACGAAAAAGAAATTAAAATCTCCTTGTCGAATTGTGTCCTCCTTTCTCGAAAAAGTAGAAGACGAAAAAGAAATTAAAATCTCCTTGTCGAATTGTGTCCTCCTTTCTCGCAAAAGTAGAAGACGAAAAAGAAATTAAAATCTCCTTGTCGAATTGTCCTTTCTCTCGCGCAGAGTCAAGATCACAACGACTCGCTCCAGCGCTTCATTTTTCAGAGTGTTGCAAATTAAGTAATCTCTCTTCACTCAGATCTGCATTCGACACGTTGTAGGCCAAACATGCAAAAGTCATTTACAACAAGGGGAGTTCTGGGGGGGGGGGGGGGGGGGAATTGGCGAGGTTGGGGGGAGAGGGCGAGATTTGCAACAGAAGCAGAAGGACTGTCGGGTCATGCTCCCGGCGGCCATAGCACGAAGACCAGAAGACACGACTACGCCCGTAGGATGGGGGAGATCAGGTCCTGCAATCAGCCGCCTCTACCCCTTGGGCGTTTCGGCGAACGCGTTCTCGAAAGTGCCCGAAGGCTTTTTGCCCAGAGTTCACCCTCTCGCAAGGATACCACGTGATTAGACGTTATAAAGCTTGATATAAAACGTGGCAGTTCGGTGGGTTGTCCACCGTGGAATGCCCCTCCCCCCCGGTCTCCGTCAAGATCCCGTGAGGCACGACGGGGTTTCTGGTAATTGTGCCATCACGCACCAAAGCAGAAGCACCTCACCGAAAAAAGGTAAAAAAAAGGGAGATACAGTTTACATTAGGGGAATAAAAATTATGCTTAGTTGTTAACTCTTTCCCTTTGTAATTTCGAGTAGTTGATCTTAGCCTCACTTGAGGTCGATAAACAAGGGGTGCCTTTGTCCTTTTACTCTGTGATTTTTTTTCATCTCTGTAAACTCGTGTCTTTGTACGAATGTCAGGGAGGTGATCTACCAGGGAACAGTTGTTTAAAGAAGTTGCTTTTTAATTTTGGAAACAAGCTCCTATAGCGTCTGCTGCTTTTTGACCTTTCTTTGTTTCAAGAGAGGTGCTTGCATGATACGCAAGAGATTCATCACCACGTGCTGAATTAAGCGTTTTTCTTAGACTAGTACTACAAGACAATAAATCACAAGAAACAAAACTTGCATCAGCATCACGCTTCTAAAACAGTGCATTGCATTACAACAAAATGCAAAGCACACAAGCATCAGTTGTCTGCATAAAAGTGTAAAATCACCGCTATAAATATAAGGAGTAATTAATTTAATAACCCCGTTCTTGAGATTTTGTGTGGGAGCGGGCTATTCTCTATATTTGTTCGTTTTCAACTGTCTTTAGACGCACGCCTTTTTTGGGCATTTTTTGAAGGGGGTGTAGCTTTTTATAACGATCTTCTGGGGAATTTTTTGTGTGATTTTTGGCATTCTCTTGTAGGTATTGGGCATTTCTAATGCTTTTTCTTCGATGCACGAGTCTGTTGCAGTTATTTCAAAGGATTTGCAACTTGTGTAGCGACGACTTTTTGTGGTCTGGTGGGTTTGCCTCTGTTTGGACATTTTTTGAGGGGGTAAGGACTTTTTATAGGGACTTTTGAAGGATTTTTTTGGCTGGGTTTGTGACTTTTTAAGGGACCTTTGAGGGATTTTTTTACTGTTTGTGAATTTCTCCTGTATTTTTTTCTACTCTTAAAACTGTTTCTTTTTTTCTAACAAGATACTTATAGAAAAGGGATTTTGCCTTTTGTAAAATTGATTATCTGACCGTTTTAAAGCCTTTTGCACTCTTCCATTTTGAACTCGCATGTATTTTTGTCAATCGAAGAATATGACAGGATGCATTTGAAGGACAACTAAAATTCAGATCATAGGAGCAGAGGAAAAAAATGTTAATTTTTATTTCAATGAATGTGAAACTGCACAGTCTTTAACATCGATATTTATACTCTCAGCAGCTGAAGCGAAGTATCGAAATTTATTTGAAGCAGCTGAAGTGAAGTATCGAAATCTATTTGAAGCAGCTGAAGTGAAGTATCGAAATCTATTTGAAGCAGCTGAAGTGAAGTATCGAAATCTATTTGAAGCAGCTGAAGTGAAGTATCGAAATCTATTTGAAGCAGCTGAAGTGAAGTATCGAAATCTATCTGAAGCAACTGAAGTGAAGTATCGAAATCTATTTGAAGCAGCTGAAGTGAAGTATCGAAATCTATTTGAAGCAGCTGAAGTGAAGTATCGAAATCTATCTGAAGCAACTGAAGTGAAGTATCGAAATCTATTTGAAGCAGCTGAAGTGAAGTATCGAAATCTATTTGAAGCAGCTGAAGTGAAGTATCGAAATCTATTTGAAGCAGCTGAAGTGAAGTATTGAAATCTATTTGAAGCAGCTGAAGTGAAGTATCGAAATCTATTTGAAGCAGCTGAAGTGAAGTATCGAAATCTATTTGAAGCAGCTGAAGTGAAGTATCGAAATCTATCTGAAGCAGCTGAAGTGAAGTATCGAAATCTATCTGAAGCAGCTGAAGTGAAGTATCGAAATCTATCTGAAGCAACTGAAGTGAAGTATCGAAATCTATTTGAAGCAGCTGAAGTGAAGTATCGAAATCTATCTGAAGCAACTGAAGTGAAGTATCGAAATCTATCTGAAGCAGCTGAAGTGAAGTATCGAAATCTATTTGAAGCAGCTGAAGTGAAGTATCGAAATCTATCTGAAGCAACTGAAGTGAAGTATCGAAATCTATTTGAAGCAGCTGAAGTGAAGTATCGAAATCTATTTGAAGCAGCTGAAGTGAAGTATCGAAATCTTTCTGAAGCAACTGAAGTGAAGTATCGAAATCTATTTGAAGCAGCTGAAGCGAAGTATCGAAATCTATCTGAAGCAGCTGAAGTGAAGTATCGAAATCTATCTGAAGCAACTGAAGTGAAGTATCGAAATCTATTTGAAGCAACTGAAGTGAAGTATCGAAATCTATCTGAAGCAACTGAAGTGAAGTATCGAAATCTATCTGAAGCAGCTGAAGCGAAGTATCGAAATCTATTTGAAGCAGCTGAAGCGAAGTATCGAAATCTATCTGAAGCAGCTGAAGTGAAGTATCGAAATCTATTTGAAGCAGCTGAAGCGAAGTATCGAAATCTATCTGAAGCAGCTGAAGTGAAGTATATTTCAGACTCCACAACACCGAAAAGGCGCCTGATATCAACATGTAAAGCCCTGTCTGTACCACCCGAAGAAGCTATTTTTAAGGTGGACATCTAATACAGCAGTTTCCTCAGAATGGGTTTGACCCCTGAGCTGCACTTTTTGCACACAATGGTTTAAATGACCAGGTCACAAGGACCCAGAAGGTTCAGAGAAGTTAGGGGGAGAGTACCCACTGGACAGCTGTTAGGATATAGATGGTAGCTGTTCAGTTCAGTTTTATTATAATAATAAGGTTACAAACAACATATATTTGTAATAATCTTATTAACCCAAGAGCATCTAAGCTCATGTAGGTTAATTTACAAATTATTTAAGTACATAATTTTGGCGACACTGACACTCAACTTTACATAAAGAAAAAAATATATATACAAAAACAACACAGAATTTATTAAAACGAATTAATTTTTTTTTACATTAACACTGAACGCCTCTAGTCAAAGCCATCCAATGTGTTCTTTAACGTGTATAGGGTATGGCTCTCCCGCACACGGAGCGACGTCTTAACGTCCCATCCGACGGACGGCGATCTTTCCAAGCCCATCGGTGTCCCCTACTGTCCGTAGGCAGGGAGGTGAGTTTTGCGAAGATAAATCTCAGCGCTGACCCAGGTGGGACTCGAACCTGGGAACTAAACTGATAGGCAGTTCCGTTTCTACTGATCTTATAAAAAGATCAGTTTCGAATTCATAACTTGTTCTACCGATTTTCTTATAAGTTACTATGACAATTTTTTTTTTCTCTTTAATTCTATTCTAGCGAAATTTTGCGCGATCCGAGGTATCCTTCTGTTGGCAGAGCAATCGGAAATGTTTCCCAAAGGAGAAATTACTCGGAAAGGAATATTCCAGATCACCGCTCTCTTTACCATGAGACAAATTCACACACATCAGATGAAACTGATAAGATTGATAAAACAACTATCACCTCTTTCCTGTCGTCACTTCCATCTCACGCCATGTCGTGACCGATATTACAAACACAATTGTTACGATTATCTGCACTCCATAAAAAAAAGATTACGCACCTGATTTGATTAGAGAGCAGAATTGTGTGGCCAAGAATGGCGTGAGTTTCGCTGATAACTACCTAATTAAGAGCATTTGAAGGCCATTTCCATTCAGCCGGACGACGTACGTCACGAAAAAGCCCCAGAATTAAGCGCCGCACGGTTAAGTGAGGAAATGTAATTCAGCACTGCGGTTTAAAGCAGAACAATGACACGCCCCTGGAAACAAGAGCAATTCCCTGTGACAAAATGGATCTGTTCGTCACGCTCAGTGGTTCACGTCACGTTCGCTCGCGAGCACACACTACGAGAGCAATCTCATGCCCACGATGTTTAGCAACGTCACGCCACGTCAGTTATTGCAAAACAGAAACAACTTCATCAGTGCTCTCCGGAAATGCGATTCCTTTATCCGAGGTGTTTCTCGCTTCATAGTGATTCGAGTTTCGGCCAAAAGCTCACGTTCCTACCTGAGTCGAATGAAACGACTTAATCTTCCAACTTTGAAGAGAGATCCGTCACGAGATTACGAATGCATAATTATTACGCTTTTTAGTCTCGGAGATTGTCTTAACGATGATGGATTGATGGGTTTAAAAGGTGGCTGTGTGGAGAGATAACAGTCGCTGAGAGAATAGACGAGAGGCAGATTTACTGAAACAGCGGAGATTAAGCGGCGACTCTTTTGCAAGCGATGAAAACTTGTTAAGTACTTTCGAGTTTAAAGGCAGTCAGGCTGTTTAAATTCTCTAACTGACAACTGTAACCTATTTGCTTCCAAATTAATAGTGCATGTGAAAGGAGATAATGAAAAAACTCATCAAGGAAAGGAGGCACTCATTACTGAGTAGGGGCGGGGGTTGCTCAGTCGGTAGCGCGTCAGGCTCGTAATCTGTAGTTCCCAGGTTCGAGTCCCAGCTGGGTCAGCGTTGAGATTTATCTCCGCAAAAATTCCCCGCCCTGCCCACGGTCAGTAGGGGGTACCGATGGGCTTGGAAAGGCCGCCGTCCGTCGGATGGGACGTTAAGCCGTGGCCCCGTGTGCGGGAGAGCCACACCCTGTGCACGTTAAAGAACACGCTGGATGGCCTTGACGGGAGGCTACCATCTGTCTCCCAACAGCTGTTCCAGTGGGTCCCCTCCCCCAACTTTCTCTGAGCCTTCGGGGTCCTTGTGACCTGGCCATTTAGCCCATGGTGTGCAAAAAAGTGTCGCTCAGAGGTAAAACAACCCAACGTTAAAGAATACGCTGGATGGCCTTGACGGGAGGCTACCATCTGTCTCCCAACAGCTGTTCCAGTGGGTCCCCTCCCCCAACCTTCTCTGAGCCTTCGGGGTCCTTGTGACCTGGCCATTTAGCCCATGGTGTGCAAAAAAGTGCCGCTCAGAGGTAAAACAACCCAACGTTAAAGAACACGCTGGATGGCCTTTACGGGAGGCTACCATCTGTCTCCCAACAGCTGTTCCAGTGGGTCCCCTCCCCCAACCTTCTCTGAGCCTTCGGGGTCCATGTGACCTGGCCATTTAGCCCATGGTGTGCAAAAAAGTGCCGCTCAGAAGTAAAACAACCCAACCCAATAGACGAACTACAACGATCAAAGAGAGCGATCAACTACAACGATGAAAGAAAGCGATCGAATACAGATTGATTTATGTTGATTGCCTTTGATTTAGGAGGTACCATACGAAGGTGAAGGGTGCGGCGCTCCCATTTCTAATCATGTTGCCGCTAATGGCGAAAGTAATGAAACGAATACCAAACTTAGAGAATTCTAATCTTCACTCTGAACAGAGTCATTTTCAGAATTATTTTTATTTAACAAATAATGCCAAGATGATTTTACAAGCCAGAGAGTGGCGATGGTTTTAGGGGCAGATTAAGGCATTCTTGAACACTGCTAAAATTCTCTAGAATTTCGTCTGTAATAGATCACATTTAGAGCCTGGGGGTGCAACAGGCTCGGAACACAGCAGAAATTACAGATTACAAGCCTGCACCAAGCTCGTAATTTGTAGTTCCCAGGTTCGAGTTCCAACTGTAATGGCGTTGGGATTTCTCTCCGATAAATTCCCACCGTCGATGAGAAAGGGGCGTCCATAGGGCTTGAAAAAGACGTCGTCCGTCAGATGGGACGTTAAGCCGTGGCCCCGTGTGAAGGAGATCCATACCCTGCACACGCTAAAGAATACACTCGATAGATAACCTTGATGATTATCTATCCAGTGCATTATTAGCTGCAACGTTTTCGAAAACGTTTTTCGTGGTAGTTTCGTTTTGAAAGTTCACGGTTAGCTGCAATATGATTCAATTTGCAGCTAATGACAGTTCCATCTGTCTCCTAACATCTGCCCAGTGTGTTCCCTACCACAATGTTCTCTGAGCCCTTGTGACCTGGCCATTTAGACCCATTGTGTGCAAAAAAAAAAAAGACAACTCAGAGGTGAAACAACCTTCCATAGCTTCTTAAAAAGGGGCGGAGGTGGCTCAGTCGGTAGCGCGCCAGGCTCGTAATCTGTAGTTCCCAGGTTCGAGTCCCAGCTTGGTCAGCGTTGAGATTTATCTCCGCAAAATTCCCCCCCCCCCTGCCCATGGTCACTAGGGGACACCGATGGGCTTGGAAAGGCCCCCGTCCGTCGGATGGGACGTTAAGCCGTGGCCCCCTGTGAGGGAGAGCCATACCAAAGAACACGCTGGATGGCCTTGACGGGAGGCTACCATCTGTTTCCCAACAGCTGTTCCAGTGGGTCCCCTCCCCCAACCTTCTCTGAGCCTTCGGGGTCCATGTGACCTGGCCATTTAGCTCATGGTGTGCAAAAGAGTGCCGCTCAGAGGTAAAACAACCCAACCCAGTTATTCCATGTTACAATTACAATAAATTGAAAGAAAGTACAATTTAGCATTGTATTCCAATTATATACTTTACCAATAGTAACTAAAAATATTTTTGCACCTAAAGTTTTTCCTTCTATTAATTGTGTCTCAGTCGGTAACGGGCCAGGATTTTAATATGCAGTTCCCAGGTTAGAGTTGCAACTAGGCCAGCATTAAAATTTATATCCTCTAACTCCCACCGTGTTCTTATTAAGGGAATACTGATGGGGTCGCAAAGGTCGTCGTCCTTTGCATGGGATTTTAGTACCCTGTGCAAGATAGAGCATGCATCACTGCATAGCCTTGACAGAAGGCTTACATCTGCCCCATGGTCCAGTGGGTCCTTTCCTCCAACCTTCTCTGAGCTGTAGGGGTCCTTGTGACCCAGCCATTTAGCCCATTGTGTGTTGAAGAATGTTGCTTAGAGGTAAAAATCTCAACATTCTGTCATTGCTTTAAAATTTTGCTTTGGACCCCTTCGGAAAATATTTTCTGGCTACGAGGGTTGGGTTGATTGGGTTATTTTACCTCTGAGCGACACTTTTTTGCACACCATGGGCTAAATGGCCAGGTCACAAAGACCCCGAAGGCTCAGAGAAGGTTGGGGGAGGGGACCCACTGGAACAGCTGTTGGGAGACAGATGGTAGCCTCCCGTCAAGGCCATCCAGCGTGTTCTTTAACGTTGGGTTATTTTACCTCTGAGCGACACTTTTTTGCACACCATGGGCTAAATGGCCAGGTCACAAAGACCCCGAAGGCTCAGAGAAGGTTGGGGGAGGGGACCACTGGAACAGCTGTTGGGAGACAGATGGTAGCCTCCCGTCAAGGCCATCCAGCGTGTTTTTTAACGTGCACAGGGTATGGCTCTCCCGTACACGGGGCCACGGCTTAACGTCCCATCCGACGGACAAGTGGCCTTATCCAAGCCCATCGGAGGTCCCCTACTGACCGTGGGCAGGGCGGAGAATTTTGCGGAGATAAATCTCAACGCTGACCCAGCTGGGACTCGAACCTGGGAACTACAGATTACGAGCCTGGCGCGCTAACGACTGACCACCCCCGCCCCTTCTGGCTACGTGTGTGTTAATTTTGTTTATATATATAATATAGAGCAAATAATAAATATTCCCTCAAGCAGCTGATTGCCACAGAGGTCTGACAGGAGCCTGTCAATTTATACGCCATAATAGAAAATCTGCAAGGAAGGCCCTCAGCAAAAAGGCAACATAAACATCCATGCCTTACCGGCACTCGAACAAGGCAGTATTTTCATTTGTCATTAAAATGTTATATCTGTTGTGTGTAAATAATATGTGTGATGAAAATACACCTTTACGCTGATAACAAAAGCTTATAAACTTTGGTATCGGCGAAATAGAAGAATATTGTTTGCTGTAGTGCAATAGTTGGGAGGGGATGTAGTTAAAAGAACAAAAAAAAAAGTTTAATTTTGTTTATTGCATTTTATTTAGCATATATTTAGGTGCAAAATAATCATCCTCAAGCAGCCATGGGCTACGGAGGTCAAACCAGATCGTGCAATTTAGTTCTCCAAGCATATGTCCTGAGCTACATCTGGCCACTGCACATCAATTCTAACAAGGTCCTGTATGACATAGTCTGCCCACCGCATCCTAGGTCTCCCCCTCTTTCTGAGGCCTTTAGGCACACTGTTCATAACCCTATTCGCCAATCTATAATTATCCATACGGGCAACATGGCCAAACCAACGGAGTCTCTCTCTGCACAATATGCTGCTTAGAGGTTGCTAACGCCTTTGCCTAACCTCATCATTAATTGCGAAGTTGAACCAGAAATCTAAATCAGAAATTTTCAGATCTCTAGACCATTAAAGCACAAAATATTTCCGTTATTGTGAATTTCGCATAACATAATCAATAACCAAACTAAAGAGAAAAGGAGACAAAATGCATCCTTGTCGAACACCAGAAGGAATGCTAAACCAATTGCTACAAGACTTACCAACTCTCACACATGACTCAGTGTTATTATAGAGAGCTTTCATTATGTTAACTAACTTGTCTGGTATACCATATGATCTCACAATCAACCACAAATTATGACGATCAACAGAGTCGAAAGCCTTTTTGAAATCAACAAAGCTAACAACCAAAGGTTTCTGAAACTCTAAACATTTCTCAAGAATCTGCCTAAGTGAAAATATCTGATCCACACATCCCCTACCACTTCTGAATCCACATTGCTCATCACGCAATTGACTGTCAACCAAATTCTTAATTCTATTACGCAAAATCATGCATAGAGCTTTACCTGGAACTGAGAGTAGGCTGATACCCCTATAGTATTATTATTAAAAATATACCTATATGCTGATACCCCTATAGTATTATTTTCAAAAAAGGTACCACAAGAACTGCGACCACCTTTTTTGAAAATAGAGATAACAATAGCTCTGGTAAAATCCTTAGGAACTATGCCTTTATCATAAAAGATATTCAAAATTTCAGTCATCCAAGTGGTAACAGAAATATTCCCAGCTCTAAGCATTTCCGTAGTAATTTCATCTACCCCTGGAGATTTATGAAGTTTAAATTCAGAAATAGCCAAAATAACTTCAGATTGTGTTATAGGGCCAACATTAAAGCCATCAATGCATCTACCATCATTACAAACAATGGGAGTAGAACTAACCACATTGTTTAGAACATCACTGAAATGCTCAGCCCACCTAGCCATGACAGAATCCTCCCCTTCTATAACCTTACCTTGTTTATCCTTCAATCCCTGTATACCTGTTTGTTTTCTACCACACAAAACATTAACTATCTGGTACAGCTCTCTGCTGTTGTGCTGTCTAACTGCTTCCTCGGCTTTGTCAGCCAAACCATCAAGCCAAAGATTCTTATCAGCAGCTAACAGATCCTTTACACGTTTATTAAGTTCTCTGTAATCCTTTCTATTAGGACTAGTAGGGTATTGATTAAGGACATTCCTGCAGTTCTTTCTTTCCGAAATAAGCTCAAGTGCCTTATCACTCAGATAATTCTGTCTCTTCTGCTCCTTTTTTCCTAAAAGAGTACTGTTAGTTTCCAAAAAAGCCTGTTTAAAATGGCCCCATTCTTCCTCAACTTCAGTAGCAAGCATACCATGACTGTCATAATGATTAAGTAACCTATCACGGTAAGCTTTAGCTGTAACTGGGTCTTTCAGAGCTTCAGTATTAAAGGTAAATTATTTAACCATAGCACAACACTTCTTATGTTTAAGTTGCAAGAAACTTTTAACAAGGTAATGGTCAGATCCAATTTCAGCTCCCCTATATGCCCTGGTATTCCTAACAGAACTAGCCCATTTGCTGTTTAATTAATATATAATCAATCATATTCTTATGCAGCCCATCAGGTGAAACCCATGTGTACTTATGTATGTCGCGGTGTTTGCAATAAGTGTTAGTTATTCTGAAACCATTGAGTTTACTTACCTGTACGAGACGTTGCCCATTGCAGCTACCAATACCAAAAGGGCCAATCACCCTCCCCAAAGGTCAGAGTCAGTACCAACTTTGGCATTGAAGTCACCTAGAACAAGGGTAATATCTCCTTTCTTGACAGAATTCAAAATATCCTGAAGTTGTCGGTAAAACCTATCCTTCTCATCCTCATCGGCATCCTCAGTGGGGGCATAACAGCAGATACCACACCTTTGTGATGCTTATTATCTTCCCTCCCCGAAAAAAAGAAATTTAAGATTATTTTTAAGAAACTGACCTTTATCTGTCCATCTGGTCTCTTGCAGGCCGAGAATATATAAATTATAATTGTGGAATTCTTCTGTGAGGATATCAAGAGAAAAAGCTCTGTGCAGAGTCATCACATTACAACTACCTTTGGAGAGAAAATGGTTAGTGGTATGTTTAAAGAAACTATGTTTATTGAGAGAGGGAATGCCGACAATATCAAACAGCCCCCTAATCGCAGACATGGGGCAAAGACCCGTTCCCCCACTACTAAAGGCTGAAGCCATCAACACTGGAAGATTTCCTCCAACGTAGAATTCGACGATGCCAATAGAAGCAAAGAGTTCAGGTGCCTGCGATGACCTCTGCTCAGGATTATCCACCAGCTGATAAACATATCCTGTTAATCTATTCACTTTGGGCTGTCAACTCACAAACAGAAAACACAGCGGAAGATTTTCCCTCCACAGAAGCCCACCAGTGCAGCAAAAGTCCAGTAAGTTTATATGGTCAGCACCAGAACACTATGTGGTTGACCACTCCTCAGCAGGGTAGAAAAGTAGCCATAGTTTTCCAGATCAGTAGGCCACACTAATCTGGCAGCCCTCCCCTTCCGTTCACTTCCACAAGAGAGTATCTCTTTTGAAAGGTACTAACGGTCTACACCACGAGAAGGCGAGGTCGGACATTAGGTGCTAGGTTGGATTGGGTTGTTTTACCTCTGAGCGGCACTTTTTTTGCACACCTTGGGCTAAATGGCCAGGTCACATGGACCCCAAAGTCTCAGAGAAGGTTGGGGGAGGGGACCCACTGGAACAGCTGTTGGGAGACAGATGGTAGCCTCCCGTCAAGGCCATCCAGCGTGTTCTCTAACGTGCACAGGGTATGGCTCTCCCGCACACGGGGCCACGGCTTAACGTCCCATCCGACGGACGGCGGCCTTTCCAAGCCCATCGGTGTCCCCTACTGACCGTGGGCAGGGCGGGGAATTTTTGCGGAGATAAATCTCAACGCTGACCCAGCTGGGACTCGAACCTGGGAACTACAGATTACGAGCCTGGCGCGCTACCGACTGAGCCACCCCCACCCCTTAGGTGCTAGGCCTGGACGGTTCTATGCATCATCACAGGGGATTGGTGCATAGCTCTCCTTCCAGTGACTACTTAGCCCAATTTACAGACCAAAATAATAATATAAAGTTTATGTTAAATCTTCGTTTAAAACGGAATTGTCGAAGTAGTGTGTGATAGGACCGCAGACGGGAATGGATTCGAGGAATCAGCTGTTGAATATTCGACTTGAATGACGTTGTATCTAGTTAGTTGTTTAACGTTATTCATATTTCATCTTTCGTCTTATTAAAGCACCATTTATCTAGTTGAGCCAGATATAAAAGAAACATATCTTTTGTATTATCGAATTTCCACGCTGGCCCTGACAAAATTGCTAAATGAGCCGGAGTTTGTTAACTCCTGTTATAATCTTCCGAATACATTTTCTGTAAGGCTTATTATTATGACAATATTTAGGGTTGTTGTTTTGGGTTGTTTTACCTCTGAGCGGCACTTTTTTGCACACCATGGGCTAAATGGCCAGGTCACATGGACCCCGAAAGCTCAGAAAAGGTTGGGGGAAGTGACCCATTGGAACAGCTGTTGGGAGACAGATAGTAGCCCCCCGTCAAGGCCATCCAGCGTGTTCTTTAACGTGCACAGGGTATGGTTCTCCCGCACATGGGGCCACGGCTTAACGACCCATCCGACGGACGGCGGCCTTTCCAAGCCCATCGGTGTCCCCTACTGACCGTGGGCAGGGTGGGGAATTTTGAGGAGATAAATCTCAACGCTGACCCAGCTGGGACTCGAACCTGGGAACTACAGATTACGAGCCTGGGGCGCTACCAACTGAGCCACCCCCAACCCAATATTTAGGGCAAATTAGTTGCAGCTGAAGACGTTAGCATAACAATGTGCTCTGATATTTTATCCATCGACAACATGAAGCTGAATTTATAGCATTTAAATAAAATTTTATATGATGCTTTTTTTTGTAAAATATAATGGGTTGTTTTACCTCCGAGCGGCACTTTTTTCCACACAATGGGCTAAATGACCAGGTCACAAGGACCCCCGAAGGCTCAGTATCCGATGGGGGTTATTGTTGCAAGGGATTAACTAAAAGTAACTGTGGAACCCAGCAACCCTCCCCAAAACACGGCGGGGATTGTGGGTGTACTAGCTGTCCCCTTTTCTTTCTGTTTGATCATGTTTAGAGCGCCCATAATCGAAGACAGTGGCGATAAGAACTTCCGGTCACCATGTCGTTGCCAACGGAGATAGGGTACGATTAGTTATGAATGTGTGTTCTTTCTCTTCCAAAATAACACTTTTAGTGGTTTTTCTTAAAAATAAACTTTTAACCCTCAGTCAAAGCAGTCGAAGAAAAAAAAATTTTTAATTGAAAATAATAATCTATTTTGCCGTCCCCTGGCCGAGTGGTTAGCACGCTTAGCTACTGATCTAAGGGACCTGGGTTCGAGCCCCGGATAAGGCATGGATGTGTGTGTCGTTTTTCTGCTGAGATCCTGCCATCCTCTCAGACCTTCTACTATGGCATATAACTGACATGCTCCTTTCAGACCTCTGTGGCAAGCAGCTGCTTGAGGTGGTATTTATTTATTTTATTTTTTAAATCTATTTAAACACGTTAAAATATTTTCAAAAGTCGAGGAGCTTTCTTTGTAGGAATGAAACACCTTTGCAACATTAAGTTAATGTTAACGTTATGAATTGAACCAATGATTTATAAACAATGGCAATTTCCAATGGGTCTGGAGAGGCCGCCGTCCGTCGGATGGGACGTTAAGCCGTGGCCCTGAGTGCAGCAGATTGCCACACCCTGTGTGCCCGTTAAAGAACACGCTGGATGGCCTTGACAGGAGGCTACCATCTGTCTCGCAACAGCTGTCCAGTGGGTGCTCTTCCTAACCTTCTCTGAATCCACGGGGTTGGGTTGGGTCGACGGGGAGAGGACCCACTAAACAGCTGTTGGACGGGGCTGTTGGACGGGGGAGGGAATCCACGGGGGAGGGGACCCACTAGAACAGCTGTTGAGACAGATGGTAGCCTCGCGTCAAGGCTATCCAGCGTTTCTTTAACATGCACAGGGTATGACTCTCCCGCACACGGATCATGGCTTAACTTCCCATCCGACGGACGGCGGCCTTTCCAAGCAATCGCTGTCCCCTACAGACCGTGGGCAGGGCGGGGAATTTTGCGGAGATAAATCTCAACGCTGACCCAGCTGGGACTCGAACCTGGGAACTGCAGATTACGAGTCTGGCGAATCCTCGGGGTGACCTGGCCATTTAGCCCATTGTGTGCAAAAAAGTCCAGCTCAGAGGTAAAACAACCCATTTCCCATGGGATATATCTTTGAAATAGCGTTTTAAAACAAGAAGATTATAGCAAAGATTTCGAATCGCTGAACACGTGTCGTTTTTGACGTCCCACATGACGAAGAACGTGACAGGGCATGCAGATAACTGACGTCATGCTTTCTGCTGCTAATCATTTCACGGGGCCAACCGTGAGTCAACTGACAACTGTGGAGATTGGCACGTTCTCTGGAAGTTGAAGCTGCTGCAGCTCTTAGGAGAACACTTTATGCATTTTTAACAAAGTGTTGAGGAAGGGAGTAACGGTGGGAAGAGAATGTGGAGATGTATTAACTCTCCATGACAAAAAAAAAAAGTTATTAACTTTTATTCACTGATGATGAGATTCTTAAGTTCCTTCTAATGGAGTCTCTATTGAGAGTTGCAAAAGGTAGTTATGATGTTTGGGAAGGGAGAGGTCGTCACGACACTCCTCATACAAGGGTTGGGTTGTTTTACCTCTGAGCGGCACTTTTTTGCATACCATGGGCTAAATGGCCAGGTCACAAGGACCCTGAAGGCTCAGAGAAGGTTTGGGGAGGGGACTCACTGGAACAGCTGTTGGGAGACATATGGTAGCCTCCCGTCAAGGCCATCTATCATGTTCTTTAACGTGCACAGGGTATGGCTCTCCCTTACACGAAGCCGCGGCTTAACGTCCCATTCGATGGGTTGGGTTGTTTTACCTCTGAGCGGCACTCTTTTTGCACACTATGGGCTAAATGGCCAGGTCACATGGACCCCGAAGGCTCAGAGAAGGTTGGGAGAGGAGACTCACTGGAACAGCTGTTGGGAGATAGATGGTATCCTCCCGTCAAGGCCATCCAGCGTGTTCTTTAATGTGCACAGGGTATGGCTCTCCCGCACACGGTTCGAATCCCAGCTGGGTCAGCGTTGAGATTTATCTCCGCAAAATTGCCCGCCCTGCCCACGGTCAGTAGGGGACACTGATGGGCTTGGAAAGGCCGCCATCCGTCGGATGGGACGTTAAGCCGTGGCTCCGAGTGCGAGAGAGCCATACCCTGTGCACGTTAAAGAACACGCTGGATGGCATTGACGGGAGGCTACATCTGTCTCCCAACAGCTGTTCCAGTGGGTCCCCTCCTCCAACCTTCTCTGAGCCTTCGGGGTCCATGTGACCTGGCCATTTAGCCCATGGTGTGCAAAAAAGTGCTGCTCAGAGGTAAACCAACCCAACCCGTCATCTTCACAGATCTATGGCGTATAAACTGACGGGTTCCTATCAGACCTCTATGGTCCTATCATACACACATATATAAAGGGAGATGCATACCATCATGCATGTATATTTGTATTATATCATCTATATTCATTTGATAAAATTAATATCTGTAAGTCATTTTATCTATGGATATTAACAATATAACCATATATAATGTGATGTATATATTACACGTTGCCGTCCCGTGGCCGAGTGGTTAGCACGCTTGGCTACTGATCTAAGGGAACCGGCTTCGAGCCCCGGATTAGGCATGGATGTGTGTGTCGTTTTTCTGCTGAGGTCCTGCCATCCTCTCAGATCTCCTACTGTGGCATATTAACTGACAGGCTCCTGTCAGACCTCTGTGGCAAGCAGCTGCTTGAGGGGGTATTTATTTTTATTATATCATTATATATTTAGTAAGAGAAATCCATTATATATATGAACACACACACACACACACAGAAACTGCTCTACATTGAAATTTCCCCACAGAAATGAATTGAGCAGAATCTTCTGAAACTCATGACATAAATGCATATGACGCGATTTCGTTCATATCTCAATGCAACGAATTAAACGAATGTCGCATAGTAAAATGTACGTCTTTAATATGTAGTGAAACCACTGTGGTTGGTAAAGAACACGCTGGATGGCCTTGACGGGAGGCTGCCATGCGTCTCTTAACAGCTTCTCAATTCCCACCGACTTTCTATAATCCAATTCCGAGTCTTTGGGGGTCCTTGTGACTTGGCCATTTAACTCACATTGGCGTAGATACAGCAAACATGACGAAACCGATCCGTGACACACTCTTCGATGAGCACTCCAGTTATGAGGCTGCCATGGGTTGCGTTGCTTTACGTCTGAGCGGCACTTTTTTGCACACCATGGGCTAAATGGCCAGGTCACACGGACCCCGAGAGCTCAGTGAGTATAGGGGGAAGAGGACCCACTGGACAACTGTTAGGAGTTGGGTTGTTTTACCTCTGAGCGGCACTTTTTTGCACACCATGAGCTAAATGGCCAGGTCACACGGGCCCCGTAGGCTCAGAGAAGGTTGGGGGAGGGGACCCACTGGAACAGCTGTTGTGAGACAGATGGTAGCCTCCCGTCAAGGCCATCGAGCGTGTTCTTTAACGTGCACAGGTTATGGCTCTCCCGCACACGGAGCCACGGCTTAACGTCCCATCCGACGGACGGCGGCCTTTTCAAGCCCATCGGTGTCCCCTACTGACCGTGGGCAGGGCGGAGAATTTTGCGGAGATAAATCTCAACGCTGACCCAGCTGGGACTCGAACCTGGGAACTACAGATTACGAGCCTGGCGCGCTACCGACTGAGCCACCCCCACCACCCCCGCCCGAGGCTGCCATGTCTCTTCTCATCAGCAATTCTTCATCTCAAGAATTGGTGGATTTTTCTTTCCCTTTTTCAAATTCATTAAAAACCGAAACAAATTTTCCCTGGCTCCTTAAACAAATAAAAGCCAAGCCGTTAAAATCAACAGCGTCCCTTTTTTTCTGCAGCATACAAACGTCAGGCCTCCTCTACTTGTTAAAAAAGAAATCAATGTTTCGTGATAGAAGCATTTAGGGTGAGCCGATCGTTAACGAGTGCACTTGATTTTACACTTGTGTCGTTTCATAATACAATTATCGATTCTCCGAAACAAAATGGTGGAAAAATTATTATTGAAGATATTTGCAAAAATATATTTTCGTTTTAATATAAAAAAATTGATGATATGCTTCCGAATTTAGAAGGAAACGTAAAAATCATGATTACATTTCGATAAGGAAAAATGTTTTTGGTATATTTCCTATTATTGAGCATAAATTATTTTTGGATCAATTTTTTTTTTTTCAGGAAATGGGCAACTGCCGATCCAGAATTTCGGTTCGTACATTTTCCTACCGCTTGAGTTATAGGTTCAAATAATTATTATAATATTTTTTTTTGTTTAATCACAGCGTCCTCTTTCGATTTCTTTTCAGTCGAGCATGTGCCCAAAGGGCATTAGGCAATTGTTACATCCAAGTAAGAGCTATTTTTAGAATGCTTATAGCCCTTTTTTTTGTTGTAGGTATGAATTTTTTTTTTAAATTACAGAATTCAAATTTTGAATTCTGTCAAGAAAGGAGATATTACCTTTGTTCTAGGTGACTTCAATGCCAAAGTTGATCTGACTCTGACCTTTGGGGAGGAGTAATAGTGGTCTGTAAATGGTAGCTAGGTAGTCACTGGAAGGAGAGCTATACAAAAATCCCCTCTGACGATGCATAGAACCGGCCACTTAATGTCCGACCCCGCCTTCTCGTGGTGCAGACCGTTAGTACCTTTTAAAAGAGAAACTCTCTTGGGGAAGTGAACGGAAGGGGAGGGCTGCCAGATTAGTGTGGCCTACTGATCTGGACGACTATGGCTACTATTCTTTTTTTTTCTACCCTGCTGAGGAGTGGTCAACTACACAGGGTTCTGGTGCTGACCATATAAATCCACTGGATTGAATTTAAGCTTTGAGCTAGATTATGGATCCTGATTTTGCTCCATTGGTGGGCTACTGTGGAGGGGAAATCTTCCGCTGTGTTTTCTGTTTGTTTGTGGGTTGACAGCCCCAAGTGAATAGATTCACAGGATATGTTTATCAGCTGGTGGATAATCCTGAGCAGAAGTCATCGCAGGCACCTGAACGCTTTGCTTCTATTGGCATCGTCAAATTCTACATTGGAGGAAGTCTTCCAGTGTAGATGGCTTCAGCCTTTAGTAGTGGGGGAACGGGTCTTTGCCCCATGTCTGCGATTAGGGGGCTGTTTGATATTGTCGGCATTCCCTCTCTCAATAAACAGTTTCTTTAAACATCCCACTAATTATTTTCTCTCCAAAGGTAGTTGTAATGTGAGGACTCTGCACAGAGCTTTTTCTCTTGATGTCCTCACACAAGAATTCCACAATTATAATTTATAAATTCTCGGCTGCAATTCTTTCTAAGCCTGTCAATCTTAGAAAAAAAAAATATATATATATGGGAGGGACCAAGCAACCTGATTTAACCTAAACATAATTTTTTTTTCAGAAATCATTTTCTCCAAAAAGTACAGTATATGTTTTATCCCCTTTGTTCTAGTTGTTTTTTTTTTTTTGGGGGGGGGGGAGTAGTAATGAAGTTTCATATTATTTATATTGGCGTAGATACAACAAACATCATTGGTTTCATACTTTTAAAAAATAAAAAATAATAAATTCCCCTCAAGCAGTTGCTTGCAACAGAGCTCTTTTAGTTTATATGCCATAGTAGAAGGTCTGTGAGGATGGCAGGACCTCAGCAGAAAGACAACACATACATCCATGCCTTACCCGGGACTCGAACCCAGGTCCCTTTGATCAGTAAGCCAAGCGCGCTAAACGCTTAAAACAATAATATCTTTATTTTTTTTTTAGAAAGGTGTGATCACCTCGTCAAAGCTCTATCCATCCAAGTCAGTGCAAGTTTTTCTGGAAATAAAGGTTCTAAAATGAGCAGAATGGGTCAAAATGCGCAGGTGAGTACTTTTTTATTTTTCAAGAACCGAACAAAATCTAACTGTTCACAAAAACAATTTTAAAAAAGAAAAAAAAAAATTCTTATAATAAATTCCAAACATGGAGAAAGTTCCCATCGTTGTCTTTGTCGCAATATCTATTTTTTACATTTATTGTCCAATGCTGGATGGGTGACCTTGAACTAACCGTAAGTTGGGGTACTTCGTTGGTGTCCATCTATTTCTAATAAACAGAGCAGATGTAGTGGACGTCAGGAGAGAAGTCTTAGTTGGTGTTGGGTTGTTTTACCTCTGAGCGGCACTTTTTTGCACACCATGGGCTAAATGGCCAGGTCACATGGACCCCGAAGGCTCAGAGAAGATTGGGGGAGGGGACCCACTGGAACAGCTGTTGGGAGACAGATGGTAGCCTCCCGTCAAGGCCATCCAGTGTGTTCTTTAACGTTGGGTTGTTTTACCTCTGAGCGGCACTGTTTTGCACACCATGGGCTAAATGGCCAGGTCACATGGACCCCGAAGGCTCAGAGAAGGTTGGGGGAGGTGACCCACTGGAACAGCTGTTGGGAGACAGATGGTAGCCTCCCGTGAAGGCCATCCAACGTGTTCTTTAACGTGCACAGGGTATGGCTCTCCCGCACACGGGCCACGGCTTAACGTCCCATCCGACGGACGGCGGCCTTTCCAAGCCCATCGGTGTCCCCTACTGACCGTGGGCAGGGCGGGCAATTTTGCGGAGATAAATCTCAATGCTGACCCAGCTGGGACTCGAACCTGGGAACTACAGATTACGAGCCTGGCGCGCCCCCGCCCTTTGTTGGTGTAATAATCGGATCGATTTGCGAGAATCCCCTCTCGCACTGGCTTGTAGAAAAGAGCACCAAATCCAATTCCCTCTTCTTGCAGAAAGCCTCTGAATATCTCTCATTTAATCTAAATATCTTGCTTTAATTAATTAATACGTTGCTCCTATTTTTTTTTAAATAACTTTGTTTATTACAAAAATTTGAAAATAAAATAAAAAACACCACTGTATCAAGTGAGCCGGCTCGTGACCGAGTGGTTAGCGCGTTTGGCTCCTGATCTAAGGGACCTGGGTTCGAGTCCCGGGTAACGCATGGATGTTCTTCTTGTTTTACTGCTGAGGCCATCCTCTCTTCGGATACTTTTTTTGAGCGACTGTATATGTCTGACCTCTCATGAGTCCAAATATGGAACACTAATTGTGAAACTTTTACACAAAACTATAAAATATAGTTTATTTTCGATGTGTAATATATTTACAATTATAAAGAAATTTTTTTAATTTTTTTGTTTCACTTTTATTTTAAACATTTGTTTTCATTTTCATTATTTTAAAATTTATACAAGGAAGGCGATTTCATTAATTAAAATCTAATTTATATTTAATTTGTTAGTCATATCACCTCATCGTTAATTCATTCAACTTCCTCTCTCCGAGCCCTTCTGATAAATTTTTCTTGCCAATTTAATCATTTTCAACCTTCAAATAAAAAATAAAAAATAAATACCCCCTCAAGCAGCTGCTTGCCACAGAGGTCTGACAGGAGTCTGTCAGTTTATATGCCATAGTAGAAGGTCTGAGAGGATGGCAGGCCCTCAGCAGAAAAACGACACAAACAGCCATGCCTTACCCGGGGCTCGAACCCAGGTCCCTTAGATCAGTAGCCAAGCGCGCTAACCACTCGGCCATGGGACGGCTTTCAACCTTCAACCTCCTTATAAAATAGGGGCGGGGGTGGCTCAGTCGGTAGCACGCCAGGCTCGTAATCTGTAGTTCCCAGGTTCGAGTCCCAGCTGGGTCAGCGTTGAGATTTATCTCCGCAAAATTCCCCGCCCTGCCCATGGTCAGTAGGGGACACCGATGGGCTTGGAAAGGCCGCCGTCCGTCGGATGGGACGTTAAGCCGTGGCCCCGTGTGCGGAAGAGCCATACCCTGTGCACGTTAAAGAACACGCTGGATGGCCTTGATGGGAGGCTACCATCTGTCTCCCAACAGTTGTTCCAGTGGGTCCCCGCCCCCAACCTTCTCTGAGCCTTCGGGGTCCATGTGACCTGGCCATTTAGCCCATGGTGTGCAAAAAAGTGCCGCTCAGAGGTAAAACAACCCAACGTTAAAGAACACGCTGGATGGCCTTGACGGGAGCTACCATCTGTCTCCCAACAGTTGTTCCAGTGGGTCCCCGCCCCCAACCTTCTCTGAGCCTTCGGGGTCCATGTGACCTGGCCATTTAGACCATGGTGTGCAAAAAAGTGCCGCTCAGAAGTAAAACAACCCAACCCAACCACCAAGGAGATTCCATGATTTCGCAAACATCGCCCCTTGCCACATGATCTGGCTCTGATGTTAAACTAGAAAAAACATCTGATTCGTTTGAGTAACCTTGTTCTGTACAGTAAATAGTTTGACGAATCAACAGCCCATTAGATGGAACATAAATAAAAATAATAAATCCCCCCTCAAGCAGCTGCTTGCCACAGAGGTCTGACAGGAGCCTGTCAGTTTATATGCCACAGTAGAATATCTGAGAGGATGGCAGGACCTCAGCAGAAAACAACACGAACATCCATGCCTTACCCGGGGCTACAACAGGAGAAATCACAGAACTATCGCCATTTGCCAAATTGCAACTGGAGTGAAATCAAAATTCAAAGGCTGAAACAATTGTGATGATTTGGCAAGATTAAAAAAAGAAAAAAAACGAGCAATCTGACCATACAAATATGACCGAAAATTGTAATACAAAAACATATTGTGATAAATGGATGAGTTGTTAGGCTTAGTGCATGTCATGGAAATAAAATTTAAATCTACGAGCTCTAACAGGAATTGTTTAAATATTTAGTCTTAAATATATCCCAAAAACACGAAAAAGCAAGAACTATTAATAACTTATTCTACATTTCTTTATTATCAATTGCCACACCATCAAGTTCAAGGTCATTTCTTCGCAAACAATCCACAGTAATTTACGCTTTAAAGTATTCAATGGTACTAAATGAATTCAAACTTCTTTTAAAATATTATAATTGATAAAACTCTTTTTAAAGTACTTTGTAGCATCATTGTGAAGGCTAATGATAAGACAGTTATTGTTACGTACAACAGTGGCGCTTACACCAACTAAAAAAAATTCAGAATTAAAATCGGATATCAGAATTTTTTCTCAATCTTTTTGTCACGGCTCCTGTCAGACCTCTGTGGCAAGCAGCTGCTTGAGGGGGGATTTATTTTTATTTTTGTCACGTGCATTTCGTTATTTCCTTCAGGTAAGAAAATTTCCACGCGGTCTAGTTATTTTCATTCCATTTTTTTTTATATAAATCTCTTTCGATAGCATTCAACATAAAGCCATCATTTTAGTCAAGATTCCCGAATTGATGTGATAGTTTTTCACAGGAGAAACTGTTTGAAAACTAACATCAACACTGTAAAGAAAAAATATCACAAACTGAAATCTCCAGAAATCTTTTTCCCAATGTGCTGTCGAACAAAACACTTCTTCTGCTGGTTTGGATAATTTTCCGTCTTCATAGCAAGAAAATAATAATAATTTTTATTTACACTGTTGTCTTTGGATTTCGATCTAATTATTTTGAACATTTCAGAAAATCTTGTGAAATGTGGTTTCGTTTGTAGAACCTGCGTCCTTCTTAGGAAACACATCCCACAATACAAAAACGAAGGGCCTGTTTTAAGGCACAATCATTTAAAATCATCAAAGTAACCAAAAATAGAACATCTAGTCGCAATTTAGTCTCAAAATCCATTACGGATATTATCAGTACCATCTTGGGTTGGGTTGTTTTACCTCTGAGCGGCAATTTTTTGCACACCATATGCCAGGTCACATGGACCCCGAAGGCTCAGAGAAGGTTGGGGGAGGGAACCCACTGTTGGAACAGCTGTTGGGAGACAGATGGTAGCCTCCCGTCATGGCCATTCAGCGTGTTCTTTAACGTGCACAGGGTATGCCTCTCCCGCACACTGGGCCACGGCTTAACGTCCCATCCGAGGGACGGCGGCTTTTCCAAGCCTATCGTTGTCCCCTACTGACCGTGGGCAGGGCGGGGAATTTTGCGGAGATAAATCTCAACGCTGACCCAGCTGGGACTCGAACCTGGGAACTACAGATTACGAGCCTGGCGCGCTACCGACTGAGCCACCCCCGCCCCCAGTACCATCTTGTATATTTCCTGAGGGGGGAGGAGGCATATGTCAGTGTTTTTTAATGCCATTACAAATGCACCTTTTTTCAGTGGATTAATTATTAACCACCTACCTCCTGCATATACCTGCATTATTTCATTCCCTAATCTTTTCATTCTCTTCATTTAATTATTAGGTGCCTTATAAGGTTGGGGGCGGGGGTGGCTCAGTCGGTAGCGCGCCAGGCTCGTAATCTGTAGTTCCCAGGTTCGAGTCCCAGCTGGGTCAGCGTTGAGATTTATCTCCGCAAAAATTCCCCGCCCTGCCCACGGTCAGTAGGGAACACCGATGGGCTTGGAAAGGCCGCCGTCCGTCGGATGGGACGTTAAGCCGTGGCCCGTGTACGGGAGAGCCATACCCTGCGCACGGTAAAGAACACACTGGATGGCCTTGACGGGAGGCTACCATCTGTCTCCCAACAGCTGTTCCAGTGGGTCCCCTCCCCCAACCTTCTCTGAGCCTTCGGGGTCCATGTGACCTGGTCATTTAGCCCATGGTGTGCAAAAAAGTGCCGCTCAGAGGTAAAACAACCCAACGTTAAAGAACACGCTGGATGGCCTTGACGGGAGGCTACCATCTGTCTCCCAACAGCTGTTCCAGTGGGTCCCCTCCCCCACAACCTTCTCTGAGCCTTCGGGGTCCATGTGACCTGACCATTTAGCCCATGGTGTGCAAAAAAGTGCCGCTCAGAGGTAAAACAACCCAACGTTAAAGAACACGCTGGATGGCCTTGACGGGAGGCTACCATCTGTCTCCCAACAGCTGTTCCAGTGGGTCCCCTCCCCCACAACCTTCTCTGAGCCTTCGGGGTCCATGTGACCTGGTCATTTAGCCCATGGCGTGCAAAAAAGTGCCGCTCAGAGGTAAAACAACCCAACCCTTATAACGTCAAAACTTCAAAGAATGCTATAATTACGACACTTTAAATTAAGTACCGATACTTTTAATATTTGGTGCCGATTAAGAATAAACTGATGGTGCAAATGAAATCTTAAAAAGCACCGACACGTGACACTGAGTTGATGACATCATTTGGGATAAATAAGAAAAATTTACGAAAGGAATACATTGAAAACATACTATAGAATTGATTCATCACTTTTATCAGTTTTCAAACTACAAGTCAATGAAATGATTTAATTATGCTTCTTGTAATTCTTACTATTTAAATTAAATCTGATCTGATGAGAAACTGAAGTTTATATTCAAAAATTCAAATTCAAATATAGTTTCTAAATCATTTCGTGAAAAACGCATCGTTTTCTTGTTAGGAAGAATTGAATTCATTTTCGATGCGAAACATACAAATGGCCACAATCACTTAACTATCAATAAAAATATCTGAACACAACTCATTTCATAATTCACATCGTGTTCTTTATCTTGTGGTGATATATTCCAGTAGTTTAAATAAAGCATACGTTTTGGAGGGGGTGGGGTCAATTATTACTTTATATATTACATTTCAAAACGTTAAAAGATAATTTTACTCCGAGAATCTTTTTCCATTTTGTTGGGGGTCTCGGACCTTCTTACCATGGCATATAAACTGACAGGCTCCTGTCAGACCTCTGTGGCAAGCAGCTGCTTGAGGGGGTATATATATGAAGAGAAAGAGTTAGCCTTGCAGCACTTGCCAGTTTTTCGTAGCCTATCAGAAATCACGTTGAAAGGTAGAGATCAATACAAACTTTGTGCCTACCATCTTCTTCGAAAACTCATTACAGAAAATGTCTCTTAACGTTAGGATAAGCAACTCATAACAAATTATTAGTTCAGAATTCTGAGGTTGTCAAAGGCACTGCTCACTAGTTTCCTACGTCACACAGTTCATTACGTCACATTCTCCTTGCTCCAATGCTTCCAAAAAGATGTCATCGTCTCGCACCTCGAGGAAACCAGCACGGTTGTCTCCTTATCAGAAGACATCTGCAGCCATATATTCATGAACGTTAAAACCCACGCAGAGAACTTTGCCGATTCCGAAATATCCTTGCGAAGAAAATCAGTTTCTCGTAAGCACATAATACTCTTTCGGAATTTCTTCGTTTCCTTCATCACAGGATGAGCGACGAGTTCTTCGCCTATCCTCCTCGTGACACCAAAAGTCGCGCCGACTTGGTGACAAAGCGCGCAACGCCTCGCGGGGAGGCGCTCCACACGCATACGGCACACAACAGAGAGAGGATGGGACTGCCTTTTCACTTACCTGGTAATGGAGAAGTGTCCGGCGTAGGCAGCAGCGGCCACAGCTGGGTCGAGGTTGGCGGATGGGCTGATACTGGGTCGCGGGGTGGCCGGAGATACAGCGGCGGCTGGCGGCACAGGGCGAGTGTCGGCAGCACCTCGGGCAGCCATGCGTACGGGGCGAGAGCTGCGCACCGACTGACGGGCGGGCTGCGGCCGTCAGGACCGTTCCAGGCAAAGTAAGGGTTAATCATAGCCTCTGGCACACTGGCGCACCGCCGGGGCGGGCAGCATGCGGCGGGCAGCGCGCCTGCCCTCGGGCAACTGCCGCTTGCCGTTTTTTGCGGGCTCGCCTATTGGTGCGGCCGGTCACCCGGAGGCGGTATTGCCAAGGACGATGTCGACGACGAGCGAGCTGCGAGCGAGCGCGCGCTCTCTCAGCGCCCGAGGGCGGGGATCGATCGTAGCGCCACCACCCTGGGCCACCCTCCTCCTCCTTTGCTGCACGAGCGTTTGGTATCTCACCACCACCGTCTCAACGCCACTCCTCTACTTCCTTCTCTATCCAGGTAGCACGGAGATGGATGTCGACCGCATCCTCTTCGCTCTCCTCCAGACCTCCTTCTCTTCCATCTCTCCCCCCCCCTCTCTGGCTCTTCCATCGCCCCAACTTGCGTGACTCACGCATGCGCAGACCCGGAGGTACATTACTCCCGGCGTTAATCAGAGCCTCGCTGGTGCTCCCTGGAGCACGCTCTTCTCCTTGACTTAACTAACAAATAGTTGAATGCTGCACAGTTGCCTGGGGGACAGTCCAAACACGACTCTGCGTCCGCTAGCAGCTGCTTTGCTTGCCTCGCGGCACGCTCCGCACGGGCGCGAGGCTCGTAGGGAGCGCTGACGCCCGAGGCACTGGCGCTACATTCCTTCGCTTGCATCTCATTACAGTTGGGAGCCTGTGTTTTGATTAGACTCTCTCTTCTGTGTACTGGCAGAAACTATGCGCTTGAAGTGATGCCGAAGCAATACACGCTCACCGCCTTATCGGGGCCAGCAGCAGGAACCGATGCTTGCTGCTGATTTCCTGTGCGGATCCCTTCTGCCTCCTTCAGTGAGTTTTTCTGCCGAGGATTTTGGCCGGCAATCTGCATGTCTTGTTGTTGTAAGGAGACGCCGATAAGTGAAACAGTAGCAGCATCTCTGCTGTCTCTGCCTCTTGCGATCCTGGCGGACGTCTCTTCATCAATCTGTGTGGCAGAAGAAGAAACTTATCTCCATCCTGTCAGGGTGATGAGCGTGCCAGACCTGCTTCCGGTTTCAATCAGAGTTTTTGACAGCCATTAATTCTGCTACACGAGTCGGAAATACGAGATGAATAGAGAGGAGAGTTGGCTCCTCGCGCACTCTCTCCTCGCTGTCAGATCGTGGAGGAAGAAACGGTGGCAAGGATCTCCGCTTCTGCTCTTCTGAAAAATCTTCCTCTTTTTTTCCTTTTGCCAATGATGGCGGAACTAGCAAAGCCTGGCAACATCAGCATTTCAATTTGCGATGAAAAGATAGGAAAAGCGAAAAAAAAAACTATATTTCTGAATATTGAGAAAAATTAGTCATAAAATCCACTTCTCCCTGCTACCTAATTTTAAAGTTAAATATTTGAGGTTTCTATAAACAACTGCCACTTTATTAGGTATAGTTCCAGGTTACATCAACACTAATTTCAGATATAGTACAGTCGCTTAAAAAAAGTATTCAAACGCTCTGGTTGCTTACAGAATTAAGAAAAAAATATCTGGCAACGATTTCTTTAGAAATTAGTAATCTGGCAACCTTCGTGTCACGTGATTACAGAATTCAGGAAAAATATCTGGAGCGTGTACAGCAACTGTACACGCTCCAGTTACCGTTCACAGCAAACAGGAGCGTGTGCAGTAACTGCACACGCTCCAGTTTGCTATGAACGGTAACTGCACACGCTCAATATTTCCGTGAGTGAGCCCACACGATCTAGTATCAAAATAATATGACCACCTACAGTCGCTCAAAAAAGTATCCGAACACTATGGTTGATTACAGAATTCAGAAAAAATATCTGGCAACGATTTCTTTAGAAATTAGTAATCTGGCAACCTTCGTGTAAAAGTTTCCAGATCACTATATTTAGAAAAAAATCGTTGCCAGATATTTTTTTCTGTATTCTGTAATCAATCATAGCGTTCGGATACTTTTTTGAGCGACTGTACTCAGTACGTTCTTAAAAAATAACTTCTTAAATAAGATTTTCATGAAAAAATGTGACAAGATCGTTTAAAGACCTCAGTCGAATCTACTTCAATCTCGATTTTTTAATAATATTTTAACGGGCCAAGTGGTTAGAGTGCTTGGCCACTGATCAAAGGGACCTGGGTTCGACCCCGGGTAAGGCATGGATGCTTGTGTTGTCTTTCTGCTGAGGTCCCGCCATCTCAAGGAAATTCTACTATGGCGTATAAATTGGCAGGCACCTGTCAGACCTCTGTAGTGTGTTTATTTACATTTATTTATTTATTTAGAGAGTTATGGAAGGTAGATATTATATATTTATAACTCATTAAACTCCCCGCTCTGCTCACGGTCAGTAGGGTACACCGATGGGCTTGGAAAGGCCGCCGTCCGTCGGATGGGACGGTAAGCCGTGACCCTGTGTGTGGGAACATACTCTGCTCACGTTAAAGAACACGCTGGATGGCCTTGACGGGAGGCTACCATCTGTCTCCCAACAGCTGTTCCAGTGGGTTCTCTCCTTCAACTTTCTCTGAGCATTCGGGGTCCTTGTGACCTGGCCATTTAGCCCATAGTGTGCAAAAAAGTCCCGCTCAGAGGTAAAACAACCCAACGTTAAAGAACACGCTGGATGGCCTTGACGGGAGGCTACCATCTGTCTCCCAACAGCTGTTCCAGTGGGTTCTCTCCCCCAACTTTCTCTGAGCATTCGGGGTCCTTGTGACCTGGCCATTTAGCCCATAGTGTGTAAAAAAGTGCCGCTCAGAGGTAAAACAACCCAACGTTAAAGAACACGCTGGATGGCCTTGACGGGAGGCTACCATCTGTCTCCCAACAGCTGTTCCAGTGGGTTCTCTCCTTCAACTTTCTCTGAGCATTCGGGGTCCTTGTGACCTGGCCATTTAGCCCATAGTGTGCAAAAAAGTCCCGCTCAGAGGTAAAACAACCCAACGTTAAAGAACACGCTGGATGGCCTTGACGGGAGGCTACCATCTGTCTCCCAACAGCTGTTCCAGTGGGTTCTCTCCCCCAACTTTCTCTGAGCCTTCGGGGTCCTTGTGACCTGGCCATTTAGCCCACTGTGTGCAAAAAAGTCCCGCTCTGAGGTAAAACAACACAACCCATAATTCTTTAAATACTGATCGCATATTGCAGAAAATAGAGATCTAAATATATTTGATTGAAGTCACTAAATTATCGTCATTTATATTTTTTTGTCGTAAAGAGCTTATTTAAAAAGTTACCAAGTTCTATATCTGAGTTACTATTTGCATAACATGGCACTTGTACCTAATAAAATGGTCACTAAGTGTGTGCGTGCTTAGGAAAAAAAAAATCCCTCATTCTAAACTGATGAAAAATGCAGAAGATTTTCAATGCCCACTGAATCAGAAAAAAAAAAGATCGAACTGAAAAAAAATAAATATATCGTTCCTAAATAGAAAATGTTTCTAAAGCACTTGGCTAATTACATAATCCACAAGGTACTGCAGATATTAACAAAATAAAACTGTTTGAACCAGCGTAAAAAATGAAGGAGAAAAAAAAATGCACAAAAGATTATTTATCAATGAGAAATGTTGAATCTATTTATACAGGATTGCTTGACGAAGAAATGTAAAATAATATCAAATATAAATAAAGGGGTAGCAAATCTTTGAAAAATATTTTTAAAATTTGATCCTTAAGATTTTTAACACTCTTACAAGTCGTATAAGAGAAAAAAAAAAAGTTTAAATAAATTCCAAAGAAGAATTATTTTCAATATTGGAACAAATTTTCTAAATTGTCAGATAGAACATTTTATCTTTTAATTCGGGATCTCTTGCTATTTGAATAAGATTTTAATGTGTAATGTCAATAATAAGATGAAAATTAATTAAGATTAACAGATGGAGATAGATGGTATAAAATAATATGCCGATGTATTAATAGCTCTCCATGCAGTTGTTGTCTCCGAGGGACATTTGAAAACAGAAATGATTGATTTGTAATTGATTGAATAAATAAATTATTTTAAAAAATATGTTCAGTTAATTAATATTTTTACGTTGCTTAAGTTTGTGCACATCTGACGTTCTCGTTCCATGAAACGTTTTCATTTTGTTGTTGATAACGTTGTTACTGCCTCATCCAAGAAACACGGATGTAATAAAATCATATGAAGGATCGATCAAATGAAATGGGGGGGGGGGGGTTGTTTTACCTCTGAGCGGCACTTTTCTTGCACACAATGGGCTAAATGGCCAGGTCAAATGGACCACGAAGGCTCAGAGAAGGTTGGGGGAGGGACCCACTGGAACAGCTGTTGGGTGACAGATGGTAGCCTCCCGTCAAGGCCATCCAGTGTGTTTTTTAATGTTGGGTTGTTTTACCTCTGAGATGCATTTTTTTGCACACAATGGGCTAAATGGCCAGGTCAAATGGACCACGAAAGCTCAGAGAAGGTTAGGGGAGGGACCCACTGGAACAGCTGTTGGGTGACAGATGGTAGCCTCCCGTCAAGGCCATCCAGTGTGTTTTTTAATGTTGGGTTGTTTTACCTCTGAGATGCACTTTTTTGCACACAATGGGCTAAATGGCCAGGTCAAATGGACCACGAAAGCTCAGAGAAGGTTAGGGGAGGGGACCCACTGGAACAGCTGTTGGGAGACAGATGGAAGCCTCCCGTCAAGGCCATCCAGCGTGTTCTTAACGTGGCACAGGGTATATCTTTCCCGCATACGGGGCCACGTCGTAACGTCCCATCCGACGGACAGCGGCCTTTCCAAGGCCATCGAGAGGGGGGGGGGGGGGGGTGTAGCACACCAGGCTCGTAATCTGCAGTTCGAGTCCCAGCTGGGAAAGCGTTGATATTTATCTCCACCAAACCCCCCTCCTGCCTTTGGTCAGTTGGGAACACCGATGGGCTTGGAAGGTTCCGTCGGATGTGACGTTAAGCCGTGGCCTCGTGTGCGAAAGAGCCATACCCTATGCGCGTTAAAGAATATCCTGAATGGCCTTGACGGGAGGTTACCAACTGTCTTCTAACAGCTATTCCAGTGAGTCCCCTTCCCCCGACCTTCACTGAGCCTTCGGGGTTTTTGTAACCTGGCCATTTAGCCCATTGTATGGAAAAAAAAAGTGCCGCTCAGAGGTAAAACAACCCAATCCATCCGATGGGATGTTAAGCCATGGCTCTGTGTATGGAAGAGCCACACCCTATGCACCTTGATGGGTGGCTACCATCTGTTTCCCAACAGCTATCCAGTGGATCACCTCCCTTCAACCTTCTCTGTGCCCTCGGGGTCTTTGTGACCTGGCCATTTAGCCTATTTTGTTCAAAAAAGTGCCACTCAGACCCAACCCACTTCAGCCGCTGCTAGTCGATTCTAACAAAGACCTATTTTACTTTTTTCAATGTCGATCGATTCTAACAAGGCACTGTTATTTTTTACCATTGTTTTTGTTGTTTTAGTTTGACCATTGCAAGTTGATTCTAACCATGTCCAATTTCACTTTGACCACCGCAGACCAATTTCCAACAAGGTCCTCTTTCACTTTGGCCACTTCACTCCAATTCTAACAAGGTCCTCTTTCACTTTGACCACTTCACTCCAATTCTAACAAGGTCCTGTTTCACTTTGACCACTTCACTCCAATTCTAACAAGGTCCTCTTTCACTTTGATCACTTCACTCCAATTCTAACAAGGACCTCTTTCACTTTGACCACTTCACTCCAATTCTAACAAGGTCCTCTTTCACTTTGGCCACTTCACTCCAATTCTAACAAGGTCCTCTTTCACTTTGGCCACTTCACTCCAATTCTAACAAGGTCCTGTTTCACTTGAGCCTGATTTTAATAAGGTCCTGTTCTATTGTGGCCACTAGAGACAGATTCTAACAAGGTCCAATTTCACTTTGGCCACTGGAGGCCGATTCTAACAAGGTCGTGTTTCACTTTGACCACTTCGGGCCGATTCTAACGATATTTTGTTTCACCTTGTCCAGTCATTGTATTCTAGATAATCGAAGCGAAAATATCAGACCTTCGAATTCGTTTGACTCGCCCCGAAGAATAGAAGGTTTTGTCTCGGCCCTCGAACAACTTTAAGAGAGTATCTTCAATTGATCACAGCTTGAGAAATGACGTCACGGAGGCATTTATTCAGAGTTCTCAAACAGAAGATAAAAACTGAAGGTAAGATCTTCAGTATAAGATGTTGATTTAATTCTTCAAAGCCAGATCCCTAAGAGTAGCCATCCATTTTTATGATTTGACAAAAAACTGTTTTCAATTAATATAGAGCTCTTGCAGTTAACTTAATCTTGCATTTTTTTTCAAGACTGTCTTGATGATTCTAACAATATGTATGATATTGTTTCAAGTTTTGCAATTCGAGGATGCTATGCCATCAAGGAATCATAGGGTAAAATCTCAATGGGTACCAAGTCACACTGGTATTAAATTCAATGAGAATGTGGACTTGATTGTTAAACAGTCACTGAACACTCAGAATGGTCTTAATTTTCCATTGTATCTTATTTAATAGAATCTTAGTTAAACAGCTGAGAGAAAACTAAAGTGATGAAAATTGGTCAGGCAGGCTGTGATTCAGTTAATCTGAATGGTTGCAGTCTTGAGCAGGTGTCACAGTTTAATTATCTTGGGAGCTATGTAACAGATAATGGTGATGTGCGGCATGAGATTAACAGACGAATAGGGATTGCTGCTGGGACTTTTAAGAATCTATGGAGATTGTGGAGAAATAGGCGTATACACCTAAAGACTAAAATTAGACTGTATAATAGTTTGGTTCTTTCTAGGGTTAGTTATGGTAGTGAAACTTGGACACTTTGTAAACAAGATAACAGGAAACTAGATGCTTTTGATTCCAGATGCTTACGCAGTATCTTGGGCATTAGGTGGTTCAACTTTGTAACTAATGATGAGGTTAGGCAAAGGAGTTTGCAACCTCCTTTAAGCAGCATATTGTGCAGAGAGAGACTCCGTTGGTTTGGCCATGTTGCCCATATGAATAATTATAGATTGGCGAATAGGGTTATGAACAGTGTGCCTAGAGGCCTCAGAAGGAAGGGGAGACCTAGGATGCGGTGGGCAGACAATGTCAAACAGGACCTTGTTAGAATTGGTGTGCAGTGGCCGGATGCAGCAGATGTAGCTCAGGACAGATATGCTTGGAGAATTAAACTGTGTGGTCTGGTTGGACCTCCGTAGCCCATGGCTGCTTGAGGAGGGTGATGAGTTAAAAAACAGACAATTTTCTGTCTGTCTTTATGTATTACAAGATGAACTAATTCTGCGTTTTAGTCAATTTATTTAGTGACAACCAGTCAATAATTAATAAAGATATATATACTGTATATATATATATACATATTTCATGAATCAAATAGTTTCTTTACGTGCAATTCACTCGTACTGATAAATATTAAACTGATAAATATTACTAAATTGTTTAGACAACAATAGCGTTTTCAGTCTCTATTAGAATTTCTAGTATTTTTCGTTCCAAATAGTATTAACATCTTAAATTTTTGCTCAAAATGATTATGATTAATAATATAAGAATGAAGTAAATGATTAGCAATATATTAAACGCAGGGGCTTAAATGATAGTCTAAACTCAAATTGCAGTTGGATTAAAAAAAGAAATTGTAAATTGCAGCCCTGGTTACTATTGGAACATTTACGGTATTTAAAAAAAAAAATTAATGCTCTGTCAAGCAGCTGCTTGCCACAAGGGTCTGACAGAAACTTGTTAATATAATACTCCATTGACAAAATCTATTAGGAAGGCGAGACCTCAGCAGAAAGACGAACATCCATGCGTTACCCGGGGTTCGAACCCAGATCCTTTTGATCTGTACTAAGCGCGCTAACCTCTCAGCAACCTGGACGGTTGGATTGTTTTACCTCTGAGCGGCACATTTTTGCACACCATGAGCTAAATGGCCAGGTCACAAGGACCCCGAAGCCTCAGTGAAGGTTGGGAGAGGAGACCCACTGGAACAGCTGTTGGGAGACAGATGGTAGCTCCCGTCAAGGCCATCCAGCGTGTTCTTTAACGTTGGGTTGTTTTACCTCTGAACGGCACTTTTTTGCACACCATGGGCTAAATCGCCAGGTCACATGGACCCCGAAGGCTCAGAGAAGGTTGGTGGAGGGGACCCACTTGTATAGCTGTTGGGAGACAGATGGTAGCCTCCCGTCAAGGCCATCCAGCGTGTTCTTTATCGTTGGGTTGTTTTACCTCTGAGCGGCACTTTTTTTGCACACCATGGGCTAAATGGCCAGGTCACAAGGACCCCGAGGCCTCAGGGTTTGGGTTGGGTTGTTTTACCTCTGAGCGGCACTTTTTTGCACACCATGGGCTAAATGGCCAGGTCACATGGACCCCGAAGGCTCAGAGAAGGTTGGGGGAGGGGACCCACTGGAACAGCTGTTGGGAGACAGATGGTAGCCTCCCGTCAAGGCCATCCAGCGTGTTCTTTAACGTGCACAGGGTATGGCCCTCTCGCACACGGGACCACAGCTTAACGTCCCATCCGACGGACAGCGGCCTTTCCAAGCCCATCGGTGTCCCCTACTGACCGTGGGCAAGGCGAGGAATTTTGCGGAGAAAAATCTCAACGCTGACCCAGTTGGGACTCGAACCTGGGAACTGCAGATTACGAGCCTGGCGCGCTATCGACTGAGCCACCCCCGCCCCTCAACCAGAACGGTATTGCATAAAAAAACAAATTGTGGCAAGTATAAGGGTCTGAGATTCACTACTTATATGGCCGAGTGGTTAACGCGCTTGGCTACTGATCTAAGGACCTGGGTTCGAGCCCCGGGTAAGGCATGGCTGTTTGTGTCATTTTTCTGCTGAGGGCCTGCCATCCTCTCAGACCTTCTACTATGGCATATAAACTGACAGGCTCCTGTCAGACCTCTGTGGCAAGCAGCTGCTTGAGGGGGTATTTATTTATTTATTATTTATACCACGAACTGTATTTGTTAATTTTCGAGGCTTTTGTATACCTTTGAGTCGGAAAGTGTCGGTCATCGGATGGTATAGTACCTGACACGGTCATTTTCCCGGCGTGCTGAACAGGTTCCAAACAACTGTTAGCATCGTGTTCAAGTTTATAGGCCACCCCGGCTGACACGGTGCAATTAAGCCATTCAGGCGACGAATAATTGCAACAACCCAAAGGCATTGCCAGCCAATGCGACCAGAGACAAAACAGGTAGGAGAGGTAGGTACATAAAAGGGGTTTTAACTTTATACGGATGCGCTCGGTCTTAGCTGTTGCTAAGGCGAGGTGACATCACGACCCACGGCGTCGTAGGAAGGGTCAGGAACAATGGAAGGAAGGAACGCGTTGGCTGACTGATGAGAACATGCAGCGTGTCCGATGGAAAGTAAGGTTTAATCAGTAACTGGTTTTCCAGCTGGAAGGAGCTTCTTTGGACTTGTTGAGGAAATACTCAGGCGAAATGAGAGCTGTGGGGACTCTTAAATAGTTCGTTCAAATTGTCTCTACTAATGGCTTGGGTTGGATTGTTTTACCTCTGAGCGGCACTTTTTTGCACACCATGGGCTAAATGGCCAGGTCACATGGACCCAGAAGGCTCAGAGAAGGTTGGGGAAGGGGACCCACTGGAACAGCTGTTGGGTGACAGATGGTAGCCTCCCGTCAAGGCCATCCAGCGTGTTCTTTACGTGCACAGGGTATGGCTCTCCCGCACACGGGGTCACGGCTTAACGTCCCATCCGACGGACGGTGGCCTTTCCAAGCCCATCGGTGTCCCCTACTGACCGTGGGCAGGGCGGGGAAATTTTGCGGAGATAAATCTCACCGCTGACCCAGCTGGGACTCGAATCTGGGAACTACAGATTACGAGCCTGGCGTGCTACCGACTGAGCCACCCCCGCCCCCCTACTAATGGCATGCTGTCAGAATGGAAGAGATCGGCAGAAATGTTCCCTTGGAAAGTTTCTGTGCATCAGTAGGTAGAAGAAATTCGGAACAGGTTGACATGAATATTAATTGATCCTCCTGAATATATGATTCGTGAGTGAGATGGAGACACAACTTGGTGAGAAAGAAAATTTTCCGTTTTTTTTCGGATGTATCTGTTAGAGATGAATTCGGAATCAAAATTCAGGGTCGGAGACATTTCGAAAATTATTGAGTTTTGTCGTTGGGGGACAGATGGTAGCCTCCCGTCAAGGCCATCCAGAGTGTTCTTTCATGTGCACTCGGGATTGGGTTGTTTTACCTCTGAGCGGCACTTTTTTGCACACCATGGGCTAAATGGCCAGGTCACATGGACCCCGAAGGCTCAGAGAAGGTTTGGGGAGGGGACCTACTGGAACCGCTGTTGGGAGACAGATAATAGCCTCCTTCAAAGGCCATCCAGCATGTTCTTTAACATGCACAGGGTATGGCTCTCCCACACACGGGAACACGGCTTAACGTCCCATCCGACGGACGGTGGCCTTTCCAAGCCCATCGGTGTCCTGTACCGACCGTGGACAGGTCAGAGAGTTTTGCGGAGATAAGTCTCAACGCTGACCCAGCTGGGACTCGGACCTGGGAACTGCAGATTGCAGTCGGGGTATAGCTTCCCGCACCCAGGGTCGCGGCTTAACGTCCCTACCGACGGACGGCTGCCTTTCCAAGCCAATCGATGTCCCTTTCCGATTGAGAGCAGGCAGAATATCCGTCTAGGTAATAAATCTCAATGTTGGCCCAGGTGGGACTCAAACCTGGAAATGAAGATTACGAGTCTGTCGTGTTGCTGACTAGGCTGTGGGGCGGGGGGTGGCTCAGTCGGTAGCGCGTCAGGCTCGTAATCTGTAGTTCACAGGTTCGAGTCCCAGCTGGGTCAGCGTTCAGATTTATCTCCGCAAAATTCCCCGCCCTGCCCACGGTCAGTAGGGGACACCGATGGGCTTGGAAAGGCCGCCGTCCGTCGGATGGGACGTTAAGCAGTGGCTCTGTGTGCAGGAGAGACATAACCTGTGCACGTTAGAGAACACACTGGATGGCTTTGACAGGAGGCTACCATCTGTCTCCCACCAGCTGTTCCAGTGGGTCCCCTGCCCCAACCTTCTCTGAGCCTTCGGAGTCCATATGACCTGGCCATTTAGCCCATGGTGTGCAAAAAAGTGCCGCTCAGAGGTAAAACAACCCAACCCAACCCGACACGAAGGTTGCCAGATCACTAATTTGTAAAAAAAATCGTTGCCAGTTATTTTTTCTGAATTCTGTAATCAACCATAGTGTTCGGATATTTATTTGAGCGACTGTACAGGTCAAGAATACTTATTCACATCATTCAGGCACTGTCAGAATGTGAGAACCCGTATATAAGTGGGCTGTGCCCTGCTGTTTGGGATGAAGCATAGAAAAGAGAGAACGTAATGCTTGTCATCAACGTGTCATCAATAACGACCACACATGAACGCTATTTTAACTGATAACTCGCCACACCGTGGTTTTGGGTGTTGGCCAGGTCTGACGCTCCCTAATGCGGTAAGCGCGCTACCGACTGAGCCACCCCCGCCCCTAATGCAGGGGCGGGGGTGGCTCAGTCGGTAGCGCGCCAGGCTCGTAATCTGTAGTTCCCAGGTTCGAGTCCCAGCTGGGTCAGCATTGAGACTTATCTCCGCAAAACTCCCCGCCCTGCCCACGGTCAGTAGGGGACACCGATGGGCTTGGAAAGGAAGCCGTCGGTCGGATGGGACGTTAAGCCGTGGCTCCCGCGTACGGGAGAGCCATACCCTGTGCACGTTAAAGAACACGCTGGATGGCCTTGACGGGAGGCTACCATCTGTCTGCCAACAGCTATTCCAGTGGGTCCCCTCCCCCAAACTTCTCTGAGTCTTCGGAGTCCATATGACCTGGCCATTTAGCCCATGGTGTGCAAAAAATGTGTCGCTCAGAGATAAAACAACCCAACAACCCAACTTATTCAAACCAAAAAGAACTTTCATGTCTGAACAAAAATATATTTATATCTACAGATAGCAGACAGGGCGATAAGCTACTTTTAATTTTACAAATTTTTCGGTTTGAAAATAAAATATTTGCGTTTTTCGACACACCGTGGGGGTAAGGGTTGCTACAAATGTAAGCCTTTTTGAGTGATTTAGCTCTCACTGATCAGAGATCTGGGTTCGAGTCCCGGAAGTTTTTGTTGTCTTTCTGCTGAAGTCTTGCTTTCGTCACAGATCTTCGATAATTGCGTATTGAACTGACGGGTTCCTGTCAGACCTGGGGCGGGTGGCTCAGTCGGTATCGCGCCAGGCTCGTAATCTGTATTTCCCAGGTTCGAGTCCCAGCTGGGTCAGCGTTGAGATTTATCTCCGCAAAATTTCCCGCTCTGCCCACGGTCAGTAGGGGACACCGATGGGCTTGGAAAGACCGCCGTCCGTCGGATGGGACGTTAAGCCGTGGCCCCGTGTGCGGGAGAGCCATACCCTGTGCACGTTAAAGAACACGCTGGATGGCCTTGACGGGAGGCTACCATCTGTCTCCCAACAGCTGTTCCAGTGGGTCCCCTCCCCCAACCTTCTCTGAGCCTTCGGAGTCCATGTGACCTGGCCATTTAGCCCACGGTGTGCAAAAAAGTGCCGCTCAGAGGTAAAACAACCCAACCCAATCCTGTCAGACCTCTGCGGCTAGCAGCTGCTTGAGGGTATATTTATTTATTTCGGATACGCTTTTAAATTAAACTATTAACTGTTCATTAAAAAAAATTCCTCGTTGAGAACAAATCGAACTCCAGCAAGCGATAACTAGTTGCTTCCCATCTTGCACCTGGCAATCGACTAGGAAGCTCACACAACGTATGTACTCTTCCTTGTTTTTTTGAGGGGGGGAAGACGCCAATGCCTTTTTTTTTTTTCAATTACGAGAATCGCTTTAAAGAGCACAAACGTTGAATAACAGGGGTTCAGAAACCTGTCCTATCAGAAACTGGCTTCCAGAATTCCTCGCTTTACTCTGTTATTGTTAATTTCGCAAGGGTCTTGCCCGCCAATAGCCACATCCAGTCGGCAGACAAATGGAGATAACCGGCTTCCCATTTGTCACTTGCGGAATCAAATATGACGGAGATTTGTTGCCTCCGACTCGGCTGGTTTTCCGCTTCAAATGTTCCGAAGATTAGAGTCAAAAAGCTCCTTTTCCCAGACCAGCCCTGCAGGACGCATTCCCGTGACTTGCTGGCGACAACTTCGATTGTTTCTACCCGTAGGAATGCGTTCGCCTGCAGGGCATCTCTAATTGTCCGATCCCCGAGGGTGACGAGGTCACGAAAAAATTGTTTACCACTCAAATCTTTCGGTAGCATCAGCAAATCCTTAGGTTTGTCTTCTTCCTAGGAACATGATCTACGAAAACCTGATCCACGTCACAATTATAAAGTTCTCCTTTACCTGCAAGGTACGATAAACTTGCCTTTCTGTTTCATCCATGAATATTAATAGAGCCCTCAATTAAAGTGAATCATCGCAAGAAATCTAAAGTGTGTGGCGCACTTTGTTAGTTTCTGCCGGTTCTGAGGTGAGCGAAATCCGATACCAGAGGTCAAATAGGAACAAAAAGAATGTTCAACGATAAAAAAAAACACCCGAAGAGTAGCGCCGCGGTCAAGTCAAAGCGCCGCGGATGGGTGGGGGGTGGGGGTGGGGGGAAAGAGAAGTATTAATTACTCTAAAGATACAAGTTACCTTATTTTTCTATAGACAATATTGATAGAAGTGATTTCTGTTCGTTCTGTTGAAGGTTTCTAATTATGATTCGAAGGGTCATCGAAGGGTTCAAATAAAGGGAAAAAAACACCCAAAGGTCCAAATAAAGGGAAAAAAGAAACAATATTTGGATGGTTGGAATGCCCCTTAGGAACTCATTGTTATTCAAATTAGTCAATGTAGTATGTTAGGGATCAGTTGGTTTAGCCTTTAATGTACACTGAGCATCATTTAAATTGACCCACATAGAAAGAATGAACGGTTGCTTTACCTTTGAGATGCACTTTTTTTGCAAACAGTTAACTAAATGGCCAGGTCACAAGAACCCTGAAGGCTCAGGAAAGATTGCTCAGAGAAGACCCAGGAAGGCTCAGAGAAGATTGAGAAGAGAGGACCCACTGGTCTCCAGGACCCCACTGGAGAGGACCCACTGGAGGATTTGGGTTGTTTTACCTCTGAGCCGCCCTTTTTTGCACACCATGGGCTAAATGGCCAGGTCACAAGGACCCCTAAGGGTCAGAGAAGGTTGTGGGAAGGGACCCAGTGGAATAGCTATTGGGAGACAGATGGTAGTCCCCCGTCAAGACCATCCAGCTTGTTCTTTAACGTGCACAGGGTATAGCTCTCCTACACATGATACCACGGCTTAACGTCCAATCCGACGGACGGCGGCCTTTCCAAGCCCATCGGTGTCCCTTACTGACCGTGGGCAGGGCGGGAATTTTGCGGAGATAAATCTGAACGCTGATCCAGCTGGGACTCGAACCTGGGAACTGCAGATTACGAGCTTGGCGCACTACCGACTGAGTACCCCCGCCCCCAGCTGGTAGGAGACAGATGGTAACCTCCAATGGTGAAAGTAGGCCGGTACGCGGTGCCGGTAAGAAGTTATTTGCCGATACGGCGTACCGGTAAGACATTTTTCACTACTGGTGTAGTTAACGATTTATTTTATACTTTAATGCACTTTCATCTCAGCATTTAATTAAATCCAAGCGGATCCTTCTCGTTAAGGAAAAGTCATCGATTTTTAATTATATTACTACATTATAGTAAAACATTTTCCGCTTCGTTTTAGAGTGCTTTTTTTTTAATCTTGAAAACTGCGTAAAATATGCAAAAGTTTAATAACTTTTGTACCCCGTTACCCCTATTGCCATTCACAAAGGAGGGAACGTGCACCCCTTGATCTTACCGCCCCTCCTAGACTCGTCCCTGGTTTAATCCTTTAGATAACAAATGTTTGAAAATTGCATACTTGAGGTTCCATTTGACCGACAGAGAAGGAGGGGTAGCCAAGGGGGAGTAAGTAGTGAGTTCTCTCTATCAGCGATAAGCAAGGGCACTGGTTCGTTCTCCGAAACAAAGAACTAAAACGAAAATAAAAGTGTGGAGGAAATTCGGGCTTTAAAATAACGACAAATGTTTGATATTGGTGTGTAACAGCCGTCGTTAACCTTACTGTGTGGTTAAGCCGTGGCCCCGCGTGCGGGAGAGCCATACCTTGTGCACGTTAAAGAACACGCTGGATGGCTCATTGGGAGGCTACCATCTGTCTCCCAACAGCTGTTCCAGTGGATCCCCAACTTTCTCTGAGCCTTCGGGTCCTTGTACCTGGCCATTTAGCCTATGGTGTGCAAAAAAGTGCCGCTCAGAGGTAAACAACTCAACGTTAAAGAACACGCTGGATGGCCTTGACAGGAGGCTACCATTTGTCTCCCAATAACTTTTCCAGTGGGTCCCCTCCCCCAACCTTCTCTGAGCCTTCCGGGTCCATGTGACCTGGCCATTTAGCCCATGGTGTGCAAAAAAGTGCCGCTCAGAGGTAAAACAACTCAACGTTAAAGAACACGCTGGATGGCCTTGACAGGAGGCTACCATCTGTATCCCAATAGCTGTTCCAGTGGGTCCCCTCCCCCAACCTTCTCTGAGACTTCTGGGTCCATGTGACCTGGCCATTTAGTCCATGGTGTGCAAAAAAGTGCCGCTCAGAGGTAAAACAACCCAACCCTGCCAAAGCCATCCAGTCTGTTAACAAAAAAACTTGTCAAAGAAGAATTTTAAAAAATTAATCTACAGGTGACAAACAAAACATAAAGAGAAAACATTAACTCTGTTTTCTTCTCTGTTAAAAAAGCTAAAAATTTTATCAAGCAGTATGATTCTAAACCATAAGAATTCGAAAAGAAAAAGATTGTTTTTTTGGTAGGCATTAACGTTAAAAAAAATAATAGCATACAAACAAATGAGTTCAAACAATAAATAAAAAATCTCGCAAACTACAATCCGCATCATGTCTGAATTTGAATTGAAGTTTATCAAAATTTATTTAACTTTACATCGCTAGGGAACCAGTTCACTGAATCGAAATATTTTTATCTCTGAATCTCAACTTACACTTGAACGTCCCTTTATCAGATTGCGCATAATTTGTTGCGGAACAATAGAACGTTAGACTTGTTTATGCAAACGAAATTATTATTTGTGTCTCTGATTTTCTTCAGAGCAGAGATAAAGACAGTCATTTGGCATTTCGTAAGTGTTAGATAGATTAAAAACATTCGCAGACTTTGTGCCCAGTGATTATTTAGTTCTAGAGTAGGAAAAGAAGCTGAATTGGTAAGACTTAAGAATCTATCACACCCAATTCTGAAACAAAGAAATCTTTGGTACCTTAGGCGATAAAAACCTGCATCAAGAACTTATTAGTGCTGACGCTTCCTAATGCAGGGGCGGGGGTGGCTCAGTCGGTAGCGCGCCAGGCTCGTAATCTGTAGTTCCCAGGTTCGAGTCCCAGCTGGGTCAGCGTTGAGACTTATCTCCGCAAAACTCCCCGCCCTGCCCACGGTCAGTAGTTGACACCGATGGGCTTGGAAAGGCCGCCGTCCGTCGGATGGGACGTTAAGCCGTGGGCCCGTGTGCGGGAGAGCCATACCCTGTGCTCGTTAAAGAACACGCTGGATGGCCTTGACGGGAGGCTACCATCTGTCTCCCAACAGCTGTTCCAGTGGGTCCCTTCCCCCAACCTTCTTTGAGCCTTCGGGGTCCATGTGACCTGGACATTTAGCCCATGGTGTGCAAAAAAGTGCCGCTCAGAGGTAAAACAATCCAACGTTAAAGAACACGCTGGATGGCCTTGACGGGAGGCTACCATCTGTCTCCCAACAGCTGTTCCAGTGGGTCCCTTCCCCCAACCTTCTTTGAGCCTTCGGGGTCCATGTGACCTGGCCATTTAGCCCATGGTGTGCAAAAAGGTGCCGCTCAGAGGTAAAACAACCCAACGCATGTCGGAACTGAGATACAGTTTACGTATAGATAAACTGAACTTCGAATGTCCAATAACTTTTCTCTGAGAAAATTTTCAAAGTGTGAAGCAAAAGAAAAACCACATGCTCTTCGGGGCGTGGGTGGCTCAGTCGGTAGCGCGACAGGTTCGTAATCTGCAGTTCCCAGGTTCGAGTCTCAGCTGGGTCAGCGTTGAGATTTATCTCCGCAAAACTCCCCTGCCCTGCCCACGTAGCAGGACACCGATGCCCTGCCCCAGTAGGGGATCGGTGGGCTTGGAAAGATCGCCCTCCGTTGGATGGGATGTTAAGCCGTGGCCTCGTGTGCGGGAGAGCCATACCTTGTGCACGTTAAAGAACACGCTGGATGGCCTTGACAGGAGGCTACCATCTGTCTCCCAACAGCTGTTCCAGTGGGTCCCCTCCCCCATCCTTCTCTGAGCTTTGGGGGGCCTTGTGACTTAGCCATTTAGCCCATGGTGTGCAAAAAAGTGCCGCTCAGAGGTAAAACAACCCAACCCATCAGATGGAACGTTAAGCCGCGGCTTCGTGTAAGGGAGAGCCATACCCTGTGCACGTTAAAGAACATGATAGATGGCATTGACGGGAGGCTACCTTCTGTCTCCCAACAGCTGTTCCAGTGGGTCCCCTTCCCCTAACTTTCTCTGAGCCCTTGGGGTCCTTGTGACCTGGCCATTTAGTCCATGTTGTGCAAAAAAAGTACCTGGCATAGTTGTTCATATCCGGTCCATCGCCTTTAAAAGAAAACATCAAGTTCGGTTTCAGGAAAGGGAAATATTGAATGAGTGCCCAACATGTTGATTTCGACCTCGTGATGAACGCCAAGAGTTTATGACCCGACCTCGCAGCTAAATTTCATTTATTGATTTAAATGACACGCTGCCAACAAGTGATCACGAACCACAGGGCCATACGGCGTGTGCGCTTATAAAACAGGGTCGCAAGGGTTGGCACTCATAGATCACGAAAACATGTTATAAAAAGGATGAGCTTTCGAACTGATAGATACATCAGTTTCTTCGGATGCAGCTCTTCCTAAAACATTTGTCTTCGTTTCAGATAGAGACAAATTGTACGCCTTTCATTTCTCGGCCTCCAGTAATCAATTTGGCACATTCCGCCCCGACGGTGATACTCGTAGGGTGGTCAGGAAGGCGCCATTTGAGGGGTTGGGATCGCTGAGATCACGCTCACCGCGATAGGAGGGGGAGGGTGGGGGGAGGGGAACAGAGATGACAGATGACTGAGAGAATGGGTTGGCCAATCACAGAGGAAACTTGTTGGGATGCTCTGATGCGAGGATTCAGTTTTGACTTCGTGGAGCCATAATGATATGAGAGGGGTACATGACCTGCCTCTGTGGTGCAAATCACGGCAATCGCTGGATGACCTGGATTCGGTTGTTTTTATATCTGAGCGGCACTTTTGCGATCACAGTGGGCTAAATGGCCAGGTCACAAAGACCCCGGAGGCTCAGAGAAAATTGGGGGAGGAGACCCACTGGAACAGCTGTTGGGAGACAGATGGTAACCTCCCGTGAAGGCCATCCCAGTGTGTTCTTTAACGTGAAGAGGGTATGGCTCTCCCGCACACGGGGCCACGGCTTAACGTCCCATCCAACGGACGGCGGCCTTTCCAAGCCCATCGGTGTCCGCTACTGACCGTAGGCAGGGCGGGGAATTTTTGCGGAGATAAATCTCAACGCTGACCCAGCTGGGACTCGAACCTGGGAACTACAGATTACGAGCCTGGCGCGCTATCGACTGAGCCATCCCCCCCTTCAAGGCCATCCAGTATGTTCTTTAACGGGCACGGGGTATGGCTCTCCTACACAGGGACCACGGCTTTACATTCCATCCGACGGACGGCGGCTTTTCAAGCCCATCGTTATCCTCTATTGACCGAGGGCAGGGCGAAAAAAAAAGACTCAATATGTCATTAAAACAAACTCTGCTCATTACAGTCTCTCAAAATAAAATATCCGAACACGATGGTCAATTTACAGAATGTAGAAACAATATCTCACAACGATTTTTTTTTAGAAATGAGTGATCTGGCAACCTTCGTGTCACGTGACACGAAGGTTGTCAGATCGCTAACTTCCAAAAAAATCGTTGCCAGATATTTTTTGTGAATTTTGTAATCAACGATAGTGTTCGGATACTTTTTTGAGCGACTGCAGGTGGTCATATTATTTTGATACTAGATCGTGTGGGCTCATTCACGGAAATATTGAGCGTGTGCAGTTACCGTTCACGGCAAACTGGAGCGTGTGCAATAACTGCACAAGCTCCAGTTGCAACGCTCCAGCACACGCTCCAGGCAAACTGGAGCGTGTGCAATAACTGCACAAGCTCCAGTTGCAACGCTCCAGCACACGCTCCAGGCAAACTGGAGCGTGTGCAATAACTGCACACGCTCCAGTTTGCTGTGAACGGTAACTGGAGCGTGTACAGTTGCTGTACACGCTCCAGATATTTTTTCCTGAATTATGTAATCACGTGACACGAAGGTTCCCAGATCACTAATTTAAAAAATAAAATAGTTGTGAGATATTTTTTCTATATTCTGTAATCGACCATAGCGTTTGGATACTTTTTTGAGCGACTGTATCATATTTATGTTAATTCTCCAAAAAAAAAGGATGCTCGCGTGTCAGAAATCGAGTACAAGCGATATTTTTTTCTGGTTCTAGTTTTCGAGTATTTCTTCCTAAATGTGTTTCCTTCAGAGACGTCTTGAGGAAGAAGAGAACCAGTCCTCTCCATCCTCTTACAGAATGCGAACAGCCCTGGGTGCATCGCAAGCACAGTTAATTGTTTCTACCAATTAGTGCATTAGGCAACTGACGTGCCCAATTAACGTGCTGCGGCAGCGAGTTGCCTAATGAATGATGGCCGACACGCACGTGACAATCATCTCGTGGAATCCTGCACCTCGTCGTACTCATCTGCCCGCTGCTTTTTGTTGTTGTTTTTTTGTTTTTCCTTCCTCTTCCGTTCCATATGCCGAGGAATGTCCAAATGCGTCACTGGATGTGAATGTGTAAAAAAAAAAATTCACAATGATTTTATGAATGCTGCTGTGATGTTTAATTTTCTAGGAGAGGTATCAGGTATTTCACTGAGGGTGAGATGCGTGTAGGATAAAGAAGTGTGTGTGGGGGGGGGGGAAACTTTTGATGATCTAATTATCTCTGCTCCTCCTGTAGATAAGACAGAAATGAAGCAATGGCTTCGGCGTGATGCGAATGCTTATCGTAAGCTTGACAACGAAACCCGGAAGTTGGCGAACAAGAAGACAACAGGTGCGATAAAATCGACCTCACGTGGTTGATAAATCCACGAAATTAATATTCAGGCAAATATCTGCTTTTCTCACTATACGGACCTTACTAAAACAGAGAATTTCCCGGGGCGAGGGTGGCTCAGTCGGTAGCGCGCAGGACTCGTAATCTGTAGTTCCCAGGTTCGAGTCCCAGCTAGGTCAGCGTTGAGATTTATATCCTCAAAACTCCCCGCCCTGCCCACGGTCAGTAGGGGACACCGATGGGCTTGAAAAGGCCGCCGTCCGTCGGATGGGACGTTAAGCCGTGGCTCCGTGTGCAAAGGAAATTGCTGGTGAATTCCAAAGGAATTGCGGGTGAGATATACCCTGTGCACGTTAAAGAACACGCTGGATGGCCTTGACGGGAGGCTACCATCTGTTTCCCAACAGCTGTTCCAGTGGGTCCCTTCCCCCAACCTTCTCTGAGCCTTCGGGGTCCTTGTGACTCTGCCCATTTAGCCCATTGTGTGCAAAAAAGTGCCGCTCAGTGGTGAAAACAACCCAACGTTAAAGAACACGTTGGTCGGATGGGACGTTAAGCCGTGGCCCAGTGTGCGGGAGAGCCATACCCTGTGCACGTTAAAGAACACGCTGGATGGCCTTGACGGGAGGCTACCATCTGTCTCCCAACAGCTGTTCCAGTGGGTCCCCTCCCCCAACCTTCTCTGAGCCTTCGGGGTCCATGTGAACTGGCCATTTAGCCCATGGTGTGCAAAAAAGTGCCGCTCAGAGGTAAAACAACCCAACCCTGAGCCTTCGGGGTCCTTGTGACTCTGGCCAGTTAGCCATGGTGTGCAAAAAAGTGCCGCTCAGAGGTAAAACAACCCAACCCAGAGAATTTCCATCTTATATCATTTGGAATCTGACTTCAAAGCTCCATAACATGTAAATTATGCATTTAATTTTGAATTGAACAATTATGAATGAATTTTATAAAACAAGATAATTTATTGTTAAATATTACAGCTTCCATAATTCTTCAAATACTGAAGGAATATTGTTCAGAATTCGTAATTTAGATTTGATTATGACCTCCAATTTCTCATCACTCTGTTTTTCCGTTAATTTCACATTTTAGAAGTTAGAGAGTTGGGTTGTTTTACCTCTGAGCGGCACTTTTTTTTGCACACCATGGCTAAATAGCCAGGTCACATTGACCCCGAAGGCTCAGAGAAGGTTTGGGGAGGGGACCCACTGAAACAGCTGTTGGGAGACAGATGGTAGCCTCCCGTCAAGGCCATCCAGCGTGTTCTTTAACGTTGGGTTGTTTTACCTCTGAGCGGCACTTTTTTTTGCACACCATGGGCTAAATGGCCAGGTCACATTGACCCCGAAGGCTCAGAGAAGGTTGGGGGAGGGGACCCACTGAAACAGCTGTTGGGAGACAGATGGTAGCCTCCCCTCAAGGCCATCCAGCGTGTTCTTTAACGTTGGGTTGTTTTACCTCTGAGCGGCACTTTTTTTTGCACACCATGGGCTAAATGGCCAGGTCACATTGACCCCGAAGGCTCAGAGAAGATTGTGGGAGGGGACCCTCTGAAACAGCTGTTGGGAGACAGATGGTAGCCTCCCGTCAAGGCCATCCAGCGTGTTCTTTAACGTGCATAGGTTATGGCTCTCCCAAACACGGAGCCACGGCTTAACGTCCCATCCGACGGACGGCGGCCTTTCCAAGCCTATCAGTTAGAGAGCTTCGAAGTGATACTCCCTTTGACATAACAATGAAAAGTTCTAAATTTTGATAAGTCAGTGCAATAGTGGTTGTGAACCGAACCACCTGACTCAAGTTCCTTTTCTTTATGTAAATATCTTAATTTGGTGTCTCTTGGAGAGCTGTTGTTGCCTTAAATTAAAAAAAAAAATAAATACCCCCTCAAGCAGCTGCTTGCCACAGAGGTCTGACAGGACCCTGTCAGTTTATATGCCATAGTAGAAGGTCTGAGAGGATGGCAGGCCCTCAGCAGAAAAACGACACAAACAGCCACGCCTTACCCGGGGCTCGAACCCAGGTCCTTTAGATCAAGTATCCAAGCGCGCTAACCACTCGGCCATGGGACGGCATTGTTGCCTTAGCAACCAATCAAATATTATTACAAGATACCATATATGTCGTTCGATTTGAATCGTTTTTTAGGTGGCAAATGCATTAGCAAGCGACCGTCGGGGATGGGAATCTCACCCGATAGTCATCGTCAGGGATGGGAATCTCATCCTATAGTCATCGTCAGGGATGGGAATCTCATCCTATAGTCATCGCCAGGAATGGGAATCTCACCCGATAGTCATCGTCAGGGATGGGAATCTCACCCGATAGTCATCGTCAGGGATTGGAATCTCACCTGATAGTCATCGTCAGGGATGGGAATCTCACCTGATAGTCATCGTCAGGGATGGGAATCTCATCTGATAGTCATCGTCAGGATGGGAGGATCTCATCTAGTAGTCAGGGTGGGAGGATCTCATCTGATAGTCATCGTCAGGGATGGAGGATCTCATCTGATAGTCATCAGGTCATTCAGGGGGCGGAGATCTCATCCGATAGCCATAGTAAGGCGGGGGGATCTCATCTGATAGCCATCATCAGGGGTGGGAGTATCATTTGATAGTCATCATCCGCGGGTGGGGATATCATTTGATAGTCATCATCAGGGGTGGGGATATCATCTGATAGTCATCATCGTGAGGGATATCATCTGATAGCCATCGTCAGGTTGGAAGGATCTCATCTGATACGCATCGTCACGGTTGGTCATTCTCATAGTATGTCGAACGATGTATCTGCGTTGAGGTTCATCTTTCGCTCATCACCACCTCACGCGGTCTTTGGGATCTAGTCATTAAGCCCATTGTTTGCAGAAAAAGCGCTGCTCAGAGGTAGGACGACCAATACTAAGTTTTTTTGGGCGATCAATTTCACAAGTCACAGTATGGAAACATTTATTATCGATATTGTTAATATTTATTAGTATTATTTCTGCATAATTTTTCCTTGTGTATTTTACATAATAACTATGCATTATTGTATATTTTCATTTCAATTCTATAAAATAGGAAGACGGGAAATAAAATAGGATAGACGGGCCACGATTATTGTGGAACAACCAATCCACAAACTTTATGATTTGGGTCCGGTTGCTTTACCCATGAGCTGCACTTTTTTTTACAGACAATGGGATAAATGGCCAGGTCACAAGGACCTCGAGGACTCCGAGAAGGTTATGGCAGGCCCATTGGACAGCTGTTAGGAAACAGATGGTAGCCTCCGTCAAGACCATCCCGTTTGTTCTTTAATGTGCACAGGGTATGGGCTCTCCCGCACAACGGAGCCACGGCTTTACCTCGCGTCCCAGTCTTTCCAAACCCATCGGTGTCTTCTACTGACCGAAGTTAGGGCATGGAGTTGTACGGAGATAAATCTCAAAGCTGGCCCAACTGGGATTCGAACCTGGGAACTACAGATTATGCATTCTGATTTGTTGTCGCAAAAAACGAACATCATCGCCACCACCCTCTCCAGTTCTTCATTGTATGAAGACTATTATCATGGCCTTCGCATTTCCAGAATGATATTAAAATTTATCTGAAGTACAATTTTCTACACGTATTAGACCGATACTTGAATTTTCCTCAAAAATGTGGACCCCACACATGATATTCTTTCATTGGAAATACGGTTAAAAAGGTTCTTTAAAAGTTCACCAAGATGTTTCGAATTAATACACCAAAAAAAAAAACATCATCATGGTTGGATGCACCAAAGAAACTAAAATATCATTGTTAGATGCACCATTTAAACATGATACTTTCCAAATGGACAAATTAAACATGATAGTTTCTGGATGCACCAAAAAAACATGATCATTGCTGGATGCACCAACTAAACCTGATCATTGTTGGATGCACAAAATAAACATGATCATTGCTGGATGCACCAACTAAAACTGATCATTGCTGGATGCACCAACTAAAACTGATCATTGCTGGATGCACCAACTAAATCTGATCATTGTTGGATGCACCAACTAAAACTGATCATTGCTGGATGCACCAACTAAAACTGATCATTTTTGGATGCACAAAATAAACATGATCAGTGCTGGATGCACAAAATAAACATGATCAGTGCTGGATGCACCAACTAAATCTGATCATTGGTGGATGCACCAACTAAAACTGATCATTGCAGGATGCAGCAACTAAAACTGATCATTGTTGGATGCACCAACTAAAACTGATCATTGCTGGATGCACCAACTAAATTTGATCATTGTTGGATGCACAAAATAAACATGATCATTGCAGGATGCACCAACTAAAACTGATCACTGCTGGATGCACCAACTAAATCTGATCCTTGCTGGATGCACCAACTAAAACTGATCATTTTTGGATGCACAAAATAAATATGATCAGTGCTGGATGCACCAACTAAATCTGATCATTGCTGGATGCACCAACTAAAACTGATCATTGCAGGATGCAGCAACTAAAACTGATCATTGTTGGATGCACCAACTAAAACTGATCATTGCTGGATGCACCAACTAAATTTGATCATTGTTGGATGCACAAAATAAACATGATCATTGCTGGATGCACCAACTAAAACTGATCATTGCTGGATGCACCAACTAAATCTGATCATTGCTGGATGCACCAACTAAAATTGATCATTTTTGGATGCACAAAATAAATATGATCAGTGCTGGATGCACCAACTAAATCTGATCATTGCTGGATGCACCAACTAAAACTGATCATTGCAGGATGCAGCAACTAAAACTGATCATTGTTGGATGCACCAACTAAAACTGATCATTGCTGGATGCACCAACTAAATTTGATCATTGTTGGATGCACAAAATAAACATGATCATTGCTGGATGCACCAACTAAAACTGATCATTGCTGGATGCACCAACTAAATCTGATCATTGCTGGATGCACCAACTAAAACTGATCATTTTTGGATGCACAAAATAAACATGATCAGTGCTGGATGCACCAACTAAAACTGATCACTGCTGGATGCACCAACTAAAACTGATCATTGCTGGATGCACCAACTAAAACTGATGATTGCTGGATGCACCAACTAAATTTGATCATTGTTGGATGCACAAAATAAACATGATCATTGCTGGATGCACCAACTAAAACTGATCATTGCTGGATGCACCAACTAAAACTGAAAATTGCTGGATGCACCAACTAAAACTGATCATTGCTGGATGCACCAACTAAATTTGATCATTGTTGGATGCACAAAATAAACATGACCATTACTGGATGCACCAACTAAAAGTGATCATTGCTGGATGCACCAACTAAAACTGATCATTGCTGGATGCACCAACTAAAACTGATCATTGCTAGATGCACCAACTAAAACTGATCATTGCTGGATGCACCAACTAAATCTGATCATTGCTGGATGCACCAACTAAAACTGATCATTGCTGGATGCACCAACTAAATTTGATCATTGTTGGATGCACAAAATAAACATGTTCATTGCTGGATGCACCAACTAAAACTGATCATTGCTGGATGCACCAATTAAATTTGATCATTGTTGGATGCACAAAATAAACATGATCATTGCTGGATGCACCAACTAAAACTGATCATTGCTGGATGCACCAACTAAATTTGATCATTGTTGGATGCACAAAATAAACATGATCATTGCTGGATGCACCAACTAAAACTGATCATTGCTGGATGCACCAACTAAAACTGATCATTGCTGGATGCACCAACTAAATTTGATCATTGTTGGATGCACAAAATAAACATGATCATTGCTGGATGCACCAACTAAAACTGATCATTGCTGGATGCACCAACTAAAACTGATCATTGCTGGATGCAGCAACTAAAACTGATCATTGCTGGATGCACCAACTAAATCTGATCATTGCTGGATGCACCAACTGAAACTGATCATTGCTGGATGCACCAACTAAAACTGATCATTGCTGGATGCACCAGCTAAAACTGATCATTGCTGAATGCACCAACTAAAACTGATCATCGCTGGATGCATCAACTAAAACTGATCATTGCTGGATGCAGCAACTAAAACTGATCATTGCTGAATGCACCAACTAAAACTGATCATTGCTGGACGCACCAACTAAATCTGATCATTGTTGGATGCACAAAATAAACATGATCATTGCTGGATGCACCAACTAAGACTGATCATTGGTGGATACAACAACCAAAACTGATCATTGCAGGATGCAGCAACTAAAACTGATCATTGCTGGATGCACCAACTAAAACTGATCATTGTTGGATGCACCACTAAAACTGATCATTGCTGGACGCACCAACTAAATCTGATCATTGTTGGATGCACAAGATAAACATGATAATTGCTGGATGCACCAACTAAAACTGATCATTACTGGATACAGCAACTAAAACTGATCATTGCAGGATGCAGCCACTAAAACTGATCATTGTTGGATGCACCAACTGAAACTGATCATTGCTGGATGCACCAACTAAATCTGATCATTGTTGGATGCACAAAATAAACATGATCATTGCTGTATGCAGCAACTAAAACTGATCATTGCTGGATGCAGCAATTAAAACTGATCATTGCTGGATGCACCAACTAAAACTGATCATTGTTGGATGCACCAACTAAAACTGATCATTGCTAGATGCACCAACTAAATCTGATCATTGTTGGATGCACAAAAAAAACATGATCATTGCTGTATGCAGCAACTAACACTGATCATTGCTGGATGCAGCAACTAAAACTGATCATTGTTGGATGCACCAACTAAAACTGATCATTGCTGGACGCACCAACTAAATCTGATCATTGTTGGATGCACAAAATAAACATGATCATTGCTGGATGCAGCAAATAAAACTGATCATTGCTGGATGCAGCAACTAAAACTGATCATTGCTGAATGCAGCAACTAAAACTGATCATTGCTGGATACACCAACTAAAACTGATCATTGTTGGATGCACCACTAAAACTGATCATTGCTGGACGCACCAACTAAATCTGATCATTGTTGGATGCACAAAATAAACATGATCATTGCTGGATGCACCAACTAATATTGATCATTGCTGGATACAGCAACTAAAACTGATCATTGCAGGATGCAGCAACTAAAACTGATCATTGTTGGATGCACCAACTAAAACTGATCATTGCTGGATGCACCAACTAAATCTGATCATTGTTGGATGCACAAAATAAACATGATCATTGCTGTATGCAGCAACTAAAACTGATCATTGCTGGATGCAGCAACTAAAACTGATCATTGCTGGAGGCACCAACTAAAACTGATCATTGTTGGACGCACCAACTAAATCTGATCATTGTTGGATGCACAAAATAAACATGATCATTGCAGGATGCAGCAACTAAAACTGATCATTGCTGGATGCAGCAACTAAAACTGATCATTGCTGGATGCAGCAACTAAAACTGATCATTGATGGATGCAGCAACTAAAACTGATCATTGCTGGATGCAGCAACTAAAACTGATCATTGCTGGATGCAGCAACTAAAACTGATCATTGCTGGATGCACCAACTAAAACTGATCATTGTTGGATGCACAAAATAAATCTGATCATTGCTGGATGCACCAACTAAATCTGATCATTGCTGGATGCACCAACTAAATCTGATCATTGTTGGATGCACAAAATAAACATGATCATTGCTGGATGCACCAACTAAATCTGATCACTGTGGATGCACCAACTAAATCTGATCATTGTTGGATGCACAAAATAAACATGATCATTGCTGGATGCAGCAACTAAAACTGATCATTGCTGGATGCAGCAACTAAAACTGATCATTGCTGGATGCAGCAACTAAAACTGATCATTGCTGGATGCAGCAACAAAAACTGATCATTGCTGGATGCAGCAACTAAAACTGATCATTGCTGGATGCAGCAACTAAAACAAATCATAGCTGGATGCACCAACTAAAACTGATCATTGCTGGATGCACCAACTAAAACTGATCATTGCTGGATTCAGCAAGTAAAACAGATCATTGCTGAATGCACCAACTAAAACTGATCATTGCTGGATGCACCAACTAAAACTGATCATTGCAGGATACACCAACTAAAACTGATCATTGCTGGATGCACCAACTAAATTTGATCATTGCTGGATGCACCAAATAAAACTGATCATTGTTGGATGCACAAAATAAACATGATCATTGCCGGATGCACCAACTAAATCTGATCATTGCTGGATGCACCAAATAAATCTGATCATTGTTGGATGCACAAAATAAACATGATCATTGCTGGATGCACCAACTAAATCTGATCATTGTGGATGCACCAACTAAATCTCATCATTGTTGGATGCACAAAATAAACATGATCATTGCTGGATGCACCTACTAAAATTGATCATTGCTGGATGCAGCAACTAAAACTGATCATTGCTGGTTGCAGCAACTAAAACTGATCATTGCTGGATGCAGCAACTAAAACTGATCATTGCTGGATACAGCAACTAAAATTGATCATTGCTGGATGCACCAACTAAAACTGATAATTGGTGGATGCATCAACTAAAAGTGATCATTGCTGAATGCACCAACTAAAACTGATCATTGCTGGATGCAGCAACTAAAACTGATCATTGTTGGATGCACCAACTAAAACTGATCATTACTGGACGCACCAACTAAATCTGATCATTGTTGGATGCACAAAATAAACATGATCATCGCTGGATGCAACAACTGAAACTGATCATTGCTGGATGCAGCAACTAAAACTGATCATTGCTGGATGCAGCAACTAAAACTGATCATTGCTGGATGCAGCAACTAAAACTGATCATTGCTGGATGCAGCAACTGAAACTGATCATTGCTGGATGCAGCAACTAAAACTGATCATTGCTGAATGCAGCAACTAAAACTGATCATTGCTGGATGCAGCAACTAAAACTGGTCATTGCTGGATGCAGCAACTAAAACTGATCATTGCTGGATGCAGCAACTAAAACTGATCATTGCTGGATGCAGCAACTAAAACTGATCATTGCTGGACGCACCAACTAAATCTGATCATTGTTGGATGCACAAAATAAACATGATCATTGCTGGATGCAGCAACTAAAACTGATCATTGCTGGATGCAGCAACTAAAACTGATCATTGCTGGATGCAGCAACTAAAACTGATCATTGCTGGATGCAGCAACTAAAACTGGTCATTGCTGGATGCAGCAACTAAAACTGATCATTGCTGGATGCAGCAACTAAAACATGATCATTGCTGGATGCAGCAACTAAAACTCATCATTGCTGGATGCAGCAACTAAAACTGATCATTGCTGGATGCAGTAACTAAAACTGATCATTGCTGGATGCAGCAACTAAAGCTGATCATTGCTGGATGCAGCAACTAAAATTGATCATTGCTGGATGCAGCAACTAAAACTGATCATTGCTGGATGCAGCAACTAAAACTGATCATTGCTGGATGCAGCAACTAAAACTGATCATTGCTGGACGCACCAACTAAATCTGATCATTGTTGGATGCACAAAATAAACATGATCATTGCTGGATGCAGCAACTAAAATTGATCATTGCTGGATGCAGCAACTAAAACATGATCATTGCTGGATGCAGCAACTAAAACTGATCATTGCTAGATGCAGCAACTAAAACTGATCATTGCTGGATGCAGTAACTAAAACTGATCATTGCTGGATGCAGCAACTAAAACTGATCATTGCTGGATGCAGCAACTAAAATTGATCATTGCTGGATGCAGCAACTAAAACTGATCATTGCTGGATGCAGCAACTAAAACTGATCATTGCTGGATGCAGCAACTAAAACTGATCATTGCTGGATGCAGCAACTAAAACTGATCATTGCTGGATGCAGCAACTAAAACTGATCATTGCTGGATGCAGCAACTAAAACAGATCATTGCTGGATGCACCAACTAAAACTGATCATTGCTGGATGCAGCAACTAAAACTGATCATTGCTGGATGCAGCAACTAAAACTGATCATTGCTGGATGCAGCAACTAAAACTGATCATTGCTGGATGCTGCAACTAAAACTGATCATTGCTGGATGCAGCAACTAAAACTGATCATTGCTGGATGCAGCAACTAAAACTGGTCATTGCTGGATGCAGCAACTAAAACTGATCATTGTTTGATGCACCAACTAAAACTGATCATTGCTGGACGCAAAAACTAAATCTGATCATTGTTGGATGCACAAAATAAACATGATCATTGCTGGATGCAGCAACTAAAACTGATCATTGCTGGATGTAGCAACTAAAACTGATCATTGCTGAATGCACCAACTAAAACTGATCATTGCTGGATGCAGCAACTAAATCTGATCATTGTTGGATACACAAAATAAACATGATCATTGCTGGATGCAGCAATTAAAACTGATCATTGCTGGATGCAGCAACTAAAACTGATCATTGCTAGATGCAGCAACTAAAACTGATCATTGCTGGATGCAGTAACTAAAACTGATCATTGCTGGATGCAGCAACTAAAACTGATCATTGATGGATGCAGCAACTAAAACTGATCATTGCTGGATGCAGCAACTAAAACTGATCATTGCTGGATGCAGCAACTAAAACTGATCATTGCTGGATGCAGCAACTAAAACTGATCATTGCTGGATGCACCAACTAAAACTGATCATTGCTGGATGCAGCAACTAAAACTGATCATTGCTGGATGCAGCAACTAAAACTGATCATTGCTGGATGCAGCAACTAAAACTGATCATTGCTGGATGCTGCAACTAAAACTGATCATTGCTGGATGCAGCAACTAAAACTGATCATTGCTGGATGCAGCAACTAAAACTGATCATTGCTGGATGCAGCAACTAAAACTGATCATTGCTGAATGCAGCAACTAAAACTTGTCATTGCTGGATGCAGCAACTAAAACTGATCATTGTTTGATACACCAACTAAAACTGATCATTGCTGGACGCAAAAACTAAATCTGATCATTGTTGGCTGCACAAAATAAACATGATGATCGCTGGATGCATCAACTAAAACTGATCATTGCTGGATGCAGCAACTAAAACTGATCATTGCTGAATGCAGCAACTAAAACTGATCATTGTTGGATGCAGCAACTAAAACTGATCATTATTTGATGCACCAACTAAAACTGATCATTGCTGGACGCACCAACTAAATCTGATCATTGTTGGATGCACAAAATAAACATGATCGTTGCTGGATGCACCAACTAAAACTGATAATTGCTGGATGCAGCAACTAAAACTGATCATTGCTGAATGCACCAACTAAAACTGATCATTGCTGGATGCAGCAAACTAAAACTGATCATTGTTTGATGCACCAACTAAAACTGATCATTGCTGGACGCACCAACTAAATCTGATCATTGTTGGATGCACAAAATAAACATGATCGTTGCTGGATGCAGCAACTAAAACTGATCATTGCTGGATGCAGCAACTAAAACTGATCATTGCTGGATGCAGCAACTAAAACTGATCATTGCTGGATGCAGCAACTAAAACTGATCATTGCTGGATGCAGCAACTAAAACTGATCATTGCTGGATGCATCATCTAAAACTGATCATTGCTGGATGCAGCAACTAAAACTGATCATTGCTGGATGCAGCAACTAAAACTGATCATTGCTGGATGCAGCAACTAAAACTGATCATTGCTGGATGCAGCAACTAAAACTGATCATTGCTGGATGCAGCAACTAAAACTGATCATTGCTGAATGCACCAACTAAAACTGATCATTGCTGGACGCACCAACTAAATCTGATCATTGTTGGATGCACAAAATAAACATGATCATTTCTGGATGCAGCAACTAAAACTGATCATTGCTGGATGCAGGAACTAAAACTGATCATTGCTGGATGCAGGAACTAAAACTGATCATTGTTGGATGCACCAACTAAAACCGATCATTGCTGGACGCACCAACTAAATCTGATCATTGTTGGATGCACAAAATTAACATGATCATTGCTGGATGCAGCAACTAAAACTGATCATTGCTGGATGCAGCAACTAAAACTGATCATTGCTGGATGCAGCAACTAAAACTGATCATTGCTGGATGCACCAACTAAAACTGATCATTGTTGGATGCACCAACTAAAACTGATCATTGCTGGATGCACCAACTAAATCTGATCATTGCTGGATGCAGCAACTAAAACTGATCATTGCTGGATGCACCAACTAAAACTGATCATTGCTGGATGCACCAACTAGAACTGATCATTGCTGGATGCAGCAACTAAAACTGATCATTGCTGGATGCAGCAACTAAAACTGGTCATTGCTGGATGCAGCAACTAAAACTGATCATTGTTTGATGCACCAACTAAAACTGATCATTGCTGGACGCAAAAACTAAATCTGATCATTGTTGGATGCACAAAATAAACATGATCATTGCTGGATGCAGCAACTAAAACTGATCATTGCTGGATGTAGCAACTAAAACTGATCATTGCTGAATGCACCAACTAAAACTGATCATTGCTGGATGCAGCAACTAAATCTGATCATTGTTGGATACACAAAATAAACATGATCATTGCTGGATGCAGCAATTAAAACTGATCATTGCTGGATGCAGCAACTAAAACTGATCATTGCTAGATGCAGCAACTAAAACTGATCATTGCTGGATGCAGTAACTAAAACTGATCATTGCTGGATGCAGCAACTAAAACTGATCATTGATGGATGCAGCAACTAAAACTGATCATTGCTGGATGCAGCAACTAAAACTGATCATTGCTGGATGCAGCAACTAAAACTGATCATTGCTGGATGCAGCAACTAAAACTGATCATTGCTGGATGCACCAACTAAAACTGATCATTGCTGGATGCAGCAACTAAAACTGATCATTGCTGGATGCAGCAACTAAAACTGATCATTGCTGGATGCAGCAACTAAAACTGATCATTGCTGGATGCTGCAACTAAAACTGATCATTGCTGGATGCAGCAACTAAAACTGATCATTGCTGGATGCAGCAACTAAAACTGATCATTGCTGGATGCAGCAACTAAAACTGATCATTGCTGAATGCAGCAACTAAAACTTGTCATTGCTGGATGCAGCAACTAAAACTGATCATTGTTTGATACACCAACTAAAACTGATCATTGCTGGACGCAAAAACTAAATCTGATCATTGTTGGCTGCACAAAATAAACATGATGATCGCTGGATGCATCAACTAAAACTGATCATTGCTGGATGCAGCAACTAAAACTGATCATTGCTGAATGCAGCAACTAAAACTGATCATTGTTGGATGCAGCAACTAAAACTGATCATTATTTGATGCACCAACTAAAACTGATCATTGCTGGACGCACCAACTAAATCTGATCATTGTTGGATGCACAAAATAAACATGATCGTTGCTGGATGCACCAACTAAAACTGATAATTGCTGGATGCAGCAACTAAAACTGATCATTGCTGAATGCACCAACTAAAACTGATCATTGCTGGATGCAGCAAACTAAAACTGATCATTGTTTGATGCACCAACTAAAACTGATCATTGCTGGACGCACCAACTAAATCTGATCATTGTTGGATGCACAAAATAAACATGATCGTTGCTGGATGCAGCAACTAAAACTGATCATTGCTGGATGCAGCAACTAAAACTGATCATTGCTGGATGCAGCAACTAAAACTGATCATTGCTGGATGCAGCAACTAAAACTGATCATTGCTGGATGCAGCAACTAAAACTGATCATTGCTGGATGCATCATCTAAAACTGATCATTGCTGGATGCAGCAACTAAAACTGATCATTGCTGGATGCAGCAACTAAAACTGATCATTGCTGGATGCAGCAACTAAAACTGATCATTGCTGGATGCAGCAACTAAAACTGATCATTGCTGGATGCAGCAACTAAAACTGATCATTGCTGAATGCACCAACTAAAACTGATCATTGCTGGACGCACCAACTAAATCTGATCATTGTTGGATGCACAAAATAAACATGATCATTTCTGGATGCAGCAACTAAAACTGATCATTGCTGGATGCAGGAACTAAAACTGATCATTGCTGGATGCAGGAACTAAAACTGATCATTGTTGGATGCACCAACTAAAACCGATCATTGCTGGACGCACCAACTAAATCTGATCATTGTTGGATGCACAAAATTAACATGATCATTGCTGGATGCAGCAACTAAAACTGATCATTGCTGGATGCAGCAACTAAAACTGATCATTGCTGGATGCAGCAACTAAAACTGATCATTGCTGGATGCACCAACTAAAACTGATCATTGTTGGATGCACCAACTAAAACTGATCATTGCTGGATGCACCAACTAAATCTGATCATTGCTGGATGCAGCAACTAAAACTGATCATTGCTGGATGCACCAACTAAAACTGATCATTGCTGGATGCACCAACTAGAACTGATCATTGCTGGATGCAGCAACTAAAACTGATCATTGCTGGATGCAGCAACTAAAACTGATCATTGCTGGATGCAGCAACTAAAACTGATCATTGCTGGATGCAGCAACTAAAACTGATCATTGCTGGATGCAGCAACTAAAACTGACCATTGCTGGATGCAGCAACTAAAACTGATCATTGCTGGATGCAGCAAGTAAAACTGATCATTGCTGGATGCACCAACTAAAACTGATCATTGCTGGATGCACCAACTAAAACTGATCATTGCTGGATGCACCAACTAAATCTGATCATTGCTGGATGCACCAACTAAAACTGATCATTGTTGGATGCACAAAATAAACATGATCATTGCTGGATGCACCAACTGAATCTGATCATTGCTGGATGCACCAACTAAATCTGATCATTGTTGGATGCACAAAATAAACATGATCATTGCTGGATGGACCAACTAAATCTGATCATTGCTGGATGCACCAACTAAATCTCATCATTGTTGGATGCACAAAATAAACATGATCATTGGTGGATGCAGCAACTAAAACTGATCATTGCTGGATGCAGCAACTAAAACTGATCATTGCTGGATGCACCAACTAAAACTGATCATTGTTGGATGCACCAACTAAAACTGATCATTGCTGGATGCACCAACTAAATCTGATCATTGCTGGATGCAGCAACTAAAACTGATCATTGCTGGATGCAGCAACTAAAACTGATCATTGCTGGATGCACCAACTAGAACTGATCATTGCTGGATGCAGCAACTAAAACTGATCATTGCTGGATGCAGCAACTAAAACTGATCATTGCTGGATGCAGCAACTAAAACTGATCATTGCTGAATGCAGCAACTAAAACTGATCATTGGTGGATGCAGCAACTAAAACTGATCATTGCTGGATGCAGCAACTAAAACTGATCATTGCTGGATGCAGCAACTAAAACTGATCATTGCTGGACGCACCAACTAAATCTGATCATTGTTGGATGCACAAAATAAACATGATCATTGCTGGATGCACAAAATAAACATGATCATTGCTGGATGCAGCAACTAAAACTGATCATTGCTGGATGCAGCAACTAAAACTGATCATTGCTGGATGCAGCAAGTAAAACTGATCATTGCTGGATGTAGCAACTAAAACTGATCATTGCTGGATGCAGCAACTAAAACTGATCGTTGCTGGATGCAACAACTAAAACTGATCATTGCTGGATGCACCAACTAAATCTGATCATTGCTGGATGCACCCACTAAAACTGATCATTGTTGGATGCACAAAATAAATCTGATCATTGCTGGATGCAGCAACTAAAACATGATCATTGCTGGATGCAGCAACTAAAACTGATCATTGCTGGATGCAGCAACTAAAACTGATCATTGCTGGATGCAGCAACTAAAATTGATCATTGCTGGATGCAGCAACTAAAACTGGTCATTGCTGGATGCAGCAACTAAAACTGATCATTGCTGGATGTAGCAACTAAAACTGATCATTGCTGGATGCACCAACTAAATCTCATCATTGTTGGATGCACAAAATAAACATGATCATTGCTGGATGCACCAACTAAAACTGATCATTGCTGGATGCAGCAACTAAAACTGATCATTGCTGGATGCACCAACTAAAACTGATCATTGTTGGATGCACCAACTAAAACTGATCATTGCTGGATGCACCAACTAAATCTGATCATTGCTGGATGCAGCAACTAAAACTGATCATTGCTGGATGCAGCAACTAAAACTGATCATTGCTGGATGCACCAACTAGAACTGATCATTGCTGGATGCAGCAACTAAAACTGATCATTGCTGGATGCAGCAACTAAAACTGATCATTGCTGGATGCAGCAACTAAAACTGATCATTGCTGAATGCAGCAACTAAATCTGATCATTGCTGGATGCACCAACTAAATCTGATCATTGCTGGATGCACCAACTAAATCTGATCATTGTTGGATGCACAAAATAAACATGATCATTGCTGGATGCACCAACTAAATCTGATCATTGTGGATGCACCAACTAAATCTGATCATTGTTGGATGCACAAAATAAACATGATCATTACTGGATGCAGCAACTAAAACTGATCATTGTTGGATGCAGCAACTAAAACTGATCATTGCTGGGTGCAGCAACTAAAACTGATCATTGCTGGATGCAGCAACAAAAACTGATCATTGCTGGATGCAGCAACTGAAACTGATCATTGCTGGATGCAGCGACTATAACTGATCATTGCTGGATGCAGCAACTAAAATTGATCATTGCTGGATGCAGCAACTAAAACTGGTCATTGCTGGATGCAGCAACTAAAACTGATCATTGCTGGATGCAGCAACTAAAACTGATCATTGCTGGATGCAGCAACTAAAACTGATCATTGTTGGATGCAGCAACTAAAACTGATCATTGTTGGATGCACAAAATAAATCTGATCATTGCTGGATGCACCAACTAAATCTGATCATTGCTGGATGCACCAACTAAATCTGATCATTGTTGGATGCACAAAATAAACATGATCATTGCTGGATGCACCAACTAAATCTGATCATTGTGGATGCACCAACTAAATCTGATCATTGTTGGATGCACAAAATAAACATGATCATTGCTGGATGCAGCAACTAAAACTGATCATTGTTGGATGCAGCAACTAAAACTGATCATTGCTGGATGCAGCAACTAAAACTGATCATTGCCGGATGCAGCAACTAAAACTGATCATTGCTGGATGCAGCAACAAAAACTGATCATTGCTGGATGCAGCAACTAAAACTGATCATTGCTGGATGCAGCAACTAAAACTGATCATTGCTGAATACACCAACTAAAACTGATCATTGCTGGATGCAGCAACTAAAACTGATCATTGCTGGACGCACCAACTAAATCTGATCATTGTTGGATGCACAAAATAAACATGATCATTGCTGGATGCAGCAACTAAAACTGATCATTGCTGGATGCAGCAACTAAAACTGATCATTGCTGAATGCACCAACTAAAACTAATCATTGCTGGACGCACCAACTAAATCTGATCATTGTTGGATGCACAAAATAAACATGATCATTGCTGGATGCAGCAACTAAAACTGATCATTGCTGGATGTAGCAACTAAAACTGATCATTGCTGGATGCAGCAACTAAAACTGATCATTGCTGGATGCAGCAACTAAAACTGATCATTGCTTGATGCAGCAAAAAAAACTGATCATTGCTGAATGCAGGAACAAAAACTGATCATTGCTGGATGCAGCAACTAAAACTGATCATTGCTGGATGCAGCAACTAAAACTGATCATTGCTGAATACACCAACTAAAACTGATCATTGCTGGATGCAGCAACTAAAACTGATCATTGCTGGACGCACCAACTAAATCTGATCATTGTTGGATGCACAAAATAAACATGATCATTGCTGGATGCAGCAACTAAAACTGATCATTGCTGGATGCAGCAACTAAAACTGATCATTGCTGAATGCACCAACTAAAACTAATCATTGCTGGACGCACCAACTAAATCTGATCATTGTTGGATGCACAAAATAAACATGATCATTGCTGGATGCAGCAACTAAAACTGATCATTGCTGGATGTAGCAACTAAAACTGATCATTGCTGGATGCAGCAACTAAAACTGATCATTGCTGGATGCAGCAAGTAAAACTGATCATTGCTTGATGCAGCAACAAAAACTGATCATTGCTGAATGCAGCAACAAAAACTGATCATTGCTGGATGCAGCAACTAAAACTGATCATTGCTGGATGCAGCAACTAAAACTGATCATTGCTGAATACACCAACTAAAACTGATCATTGCTGGATGCAGCAACTAAAACTGATCATTGCTGGACGCACCAACTAAATCTGATCATTGTTGGATGCACAAAATAAACATGATCATTGCTGGATGCAGCAACTAAAACTGATCATTGCTGGATGCAGCAACTAAAACTGATCATTGCTGAATGCACCAACTAAAACTAATCATTGCTGGACGCACCAACTAAATCTGATCATTGTTGGATGCACAAAATAAACATGATCATTGCTGGATGCAGCAACTAAAACTGATCATTGCTGGATGTAGCAACTAAAACTGATCATTGCTGGATGCAGCAACTAAAACTGATCATTGCTGGATGCAGCAACTAAAACTGATCATTGCTTGATGCAGCAACAAAAACTGATCATTGCTGGATGCAGCAACTAAAACTGATCATTGCTGGATGCAGCAACTAAAACTGATCATTGCTGGATGCAGCAACTAAAACTGATCATTGCTGAATACACCAACTAAAACTGATCATTGCTGGATGCAGCAACTAAAACTGATCATTGCTGGACGCACCAACTAAATCTGATCATTGTTGGATGCACAAAATAAACATGATCATTGCTGGATGCAGCAACTAAAACTGATCATTGCTGGATGCAGCAACTAAAACTGATCATTGCTGAATGCACCAACTAAAACTAATCATTGCTGGACGCACCAACTAAATCTGATCATTGTTGGATGCACAAAATAAACATGATCATTGCTGGATGCAGCAACTAAAACTGATCATTGCTGGATGTAGCAACTAAAACTGATCATTGCTGGATGCAGCAACTAAAACTGATCATTGCTGGATGCAGCAACTAAAACTGATCATTGCTGGATGCAGCAACAAAAACTGATCATTGCTGGATGCAGCAACAAAAACTGATCATTGCTGGATGCAGCAACTAAAACTGATCATTGCTGGATGCAGGAACTAAAACTGATCATTGCTGAATACACCAACTAAAACTGATCATTGCTGGATGCAGCAACTAAAACTGATCATTGCTGGACGCACCAACTAAATCTGATCATTGTTGGATGCACAAAATAAACATGATCATTGCTGGATGCAGCAACTAAAACTGATCATTGCTGGATGCAGCAACTAAAACTGATCATTGCTGAATGCACCAACTAAAACTAATCATTGCTGGACGCACCAACTAAATCTGATCATTGTTGGATGCACAAAATAAACATGATCATTGCTGGATGCAGCAACTAAAACTGATCATTGCTGGATGTAGCAACTAAAACTGATCATTGCTGGATGCAGCAACTAAAACTGATCATTGCTGAATGCACCAACTAAAATTAATCATTGCTGGATGCACAAAATAAATCTGATCATTGCTGGATGCACCAACTAAATCTGATCATTGTTGGATGCACAAAATAAACATGATCATTGCTGGATGCACCAACTAAATCTGATCATTGTGGATGCACAAAATAAACATGATCATTGCTGGATGCAGCAACTAAAACTGATCATTGCTGGATGTAGCAACTAAAACTGATCATTGCTGGATGCAGCAACTAAAACTGATCATTGTTGGATGCACAAAATAAATCTGATCATTGCTGGATGCACCAACTAAATCTGATCATTGCTGGATGCACCAACTAAATCTGATCATTGTTGGATGCACAAAATAAACATGATCATTGCTGGATGCAGCAACTAAAACTGATCATTGCTGGATGTAGCAACTAAAACTGATCATTGCTGGATGCAGCAACTAAAACTGATCATTGCTGGATGCAGCAACTAAAACTGATCATTGTTGGATGCAGCAACTAAAACTGATCATTGTTGGATGCACAAAATAAATCTGATCATTGCTGGATGCACCAACTAAATCTGATCATTGCTGGATGCACCAACTAAATCTGATCATTGTTGGATGCACAAAATAAACATGATCGTTGCTGGATGCAACAACTAAAACTGATCATTGCTGGATGCAGCAACTAAAACTGATCATTGCTGGATGCAGCAACTAAAACTGATCATTGTTGGATGCAGCAACTAAAACTGATCATTGTTGGATGCACAAAATAAATCTGATCATTGCTGGATGCACCAACTAAATCTGATCATTGTTGGATGCACAAAATAAACATGATCATTGCTGGATGCACCAACTAAATCTGATCATTGTGGATGCACAAAATAAACATGATCATTGCTGGATGCAGCAACTAAAACTGATCATTGCTGGATGTAGCAACTAAAACTGATCATTGCTGGATGCAGCAACTAAAACTGATCATTGCTGGATGCAGCAACTAAAACTGATCATTGCTTGATGCAGCAACAAAAACTGATCATTGCTGAATGCAGCAACAAAAACTGATCATTGCTGGATGCAGCAACTAAAACTGATCATTGCTGGATGCAGCAACTAAAACTGATCATTGCTGAATACACCAACTAAAACTGATCATTGCTGGATGCAGCAACTAAAACTGATCATTGCTGGATGCACCAACTAAATCTGATGATTGCTGGATGCAGCAACTAAAACTGATCATTGCTGGATGCAGCAACTAAAACTGATCATTGCTGGATGCAGCAACTAAAACTGATCATTGCTGGATGCACCAACTAGAACTGATCATTGCTGGATGCAGCAACTAAAACTGATCATTGCTGGATGCAGCAACTAAAACTGATCATTGCTGGATGCAGCAACTAAAACTGATCATTGCTGAATGCAGCAACTAAAACTGATCATTGGTGGATGCAGCAACTAAAACTGATCATTGCTGGATGCAGCAACTAAAACTGATCATTGCTGGATGCAGCAACTAAAACTGATCATTGCTGGACGCACCAACTAAATCTGATCATTGTTGGATGCACAAAATAAACATGATCATTGCTGGATGCACAAAATAAACATGATCATTGCTGGATGCAGCAACTAAAACTGATCATTGCTGGATGCAGCAACTAAAACTGATCATTGCTGGATGCAGCAAGTAAAACTGATCATTGCTGGATGTAGCAACTAAAACTGATCATTGCTGGATGCAGCAACTAAAACTGATCATTGCTGGATGCAACAACTAAAACTGATCATTGCTGGATGCACCAACTAAATCTGATCATTGCTGGATGCACCCACTAAAACTGATCATTGTTGGATGCACAAAATAAATCTGATCATTGCTGGATGCACCAACTAAATCTGATCATTGCTGGATGCACCAACTAAATCTGATCATTGCTGGATGCACCAACTAAATCTGATCATTGTTGGATGCACAAAATAAACATGATCATTGCTGGATGCACCAACTAAATCTGATCATTGTGGATGCACCAACTAAATCTGATCATTGTTGGATGCACAAAATAAACATGATCATTACTGGATGCAGCAACTAAAACTGATCATTGTTGGATGCAGCAACTAAAACTGATCATTGCTGGGTGCAGCAACTAAAACTGATCATTGCTGGATGCAGCAACAAAAACTGATCATTGCTGGATGCAGCAACTGAAACTGATCATTGCTGGATGCAGCGACTATAACTGATCATTGCTGGATGCAGCAACTAAAATTGATCATTGCTGGATGCAGCAACTAAAACTGGTCATTGCTGGATACAGCAACTAAAACTGATCATTGCTGGATGCAGCAACTAAAACATGATCATTGCTGGATGCAGCAACTAAAACTGATCATTGCTGGATGCAGCAACTAAAACTGATCATTGCTGGATGCAGCAACTAAAATTGATCATTGCTGGATGCAGCAACTAAAACTGGTCATTGCTGGATGCAGCAACTAAAACTGATCATTGCTGGATGTAGCAACTAAAACTGATCATTTCTGGATGCAGCAACTAAAACTGATCATTGCTGGATGCAGCAACTAAAACTGATCATTGCTGGATGCAGCAACTGAAACTGATCGTTGCTGGATGCAACAACTAAAACTGATCATTGCTGGATGCAGCAACTAAAACTGATCATTGCTGGATGCAGCAACTAAAACTGATCATTGTTGGATGCAGCAACTAAAACTGATCATTGTTGGATGCACAAAATAAATCTGATCATTGCTGGATGCACCAACTAAATCTGATCATTGCTGGATGCACCAACTAAATCTGATCATTGTTGGATGCACAAAATAAACATGATCATTGCTGGATGCACCCACTAAATCTGATCATTGTGGATGCACCAACTAAATCTGATCATTGTTGGATGCACAAAATAAACATGATCATTGCTGGATGCAGCAACTAAAACTGATCATTGTTGGATGCAGCAACTAAAACTGATCATTGCTGGATGCAGCAACTAAAACTGATCATTGCTTGATGCAGCAAAAAAAACTGATCATTGCTGAATGCAGCAACAAAAACTGATCATTGCTGGATGCAGCAACTAAAACTGATCATTGCTGGATGCAGCAACTAAAACTGATCATTGCTGAATACACCAACTAAAACTGATCATTGCTGGATGCAGCAACTAAAACTGATCATTGCTGGACGCACCAACTAAATCTGATCATTGTTGGATGCACAAAATAAACATGATCATTGCTGGATGCAGCAACTAAAACTGATCATTGCTGGATGCAGCAACTAAAACTGATCATTGCTGAATGCACCAACTAAAACTAATCATTGCTGGACGCACCAACTAAATCTGATCATTGTTGGATGCACAAAATAAACATGATCATTGCTGGATGCAGCAACTAAAACTGATCATTGCTGGATGTAGCAACTAAAACTGATCATTGCTGGATGCAGCAACTAAAACTGATCATTGCTGGATGCAGCAAGTAAAACTGATCATTGCTTGATGCAGCAACAAAAACTGATCATTGCTGAATGCAGCAACAAAAACTGATCATTGCTGGATGCAGCAACTAAAACTGATCATTGCTGGATGCAGCAACTAAAACTGATCATTGCTGAATACACCAACTAAAACTGATCATTGCTGGATTCAGCAACTAAAACTGATCATTGCTGGACGCACCAACTAAATCTGATCATTGTTGGATGCACAAAATAAACATGATCATTGCTGGATGCAGCAACTAAAACTGATCATTGCTGGATGCAGCAACTAAAACTGATCATTGCTGAATGCACCAACTAAAACTAATCATTGCTGGACGCACCAACTAAATCTGATCATTGTTGGATGCACAAAATAAACATGATCATTGCTGGATGCAGCAACTAAAACTGATCATTGCTGGATGTAGCAACTAAAACTGATCATTGCTGGATGCAGCAACTAAAACTGATCATTGCTGGATGCAGCAACTAAAACTGATCATTGCTGGATGCAGCAACAAAAACTGATCATTGCTGGATGCAGCAACAAAAACTGATCATTGCTGGATGCAGCAACTAAAACTGATCATTGCTGGATGCAGGAACTAAAACTGATCATTGCTGAATACACCAACTAAAACTGATCATTGCTGGATGCAGCAACTAAAACTGATCATTGCTGGACGCACCAACTAAATCTGATCATTGTTGGATGCACAAAATAAACATGATCATTGCTGGATGCAGCAACTAAAACTGATCATTGCTGGATGCAGCAACTAAAACTGATCATTGCTGAATGCACCAACTAAAACTAATCATTGCTGGACGCACCAACTAAATCTGATCATTGTTGGATGCACAAAATAAACATGATCATTGCTGGATGCAGCAACTAAAACTGATCATTGCTGGATGTAGCAACTAAAACTGATCATTGCTGGATGCAGCAACTAAAACTGATCATTGCTGGATGCAGCAACTAAAACTGATCATTGCTGGATGCAGCAACTAAAACTGATCATTGCTGGATGCAGCAACTAAAACTGATCATAGCTGGATGCACCAACTAAAACTGATCATTGCTGGATGCACCAACTAAAACTGATCATTGCTGGATTCAGCAAGTAAAACTGATCATTGCTGGATGCAGCAACTAAAACTGATCATTGCTGGATGCAGCAACTAAAACTGATCATTGCTGGATGCAGCAACTAAAACTGATCATTGCTGGATGCAGCAACTAAAACTGATCATTGCTGGATGCAGCAACTAAAACTGATCATTGCTTGATGCAGCAACAAAAACTGATCATTGCTGAATGCAGCAACAAAAACTGATCATTGCTGGATGCAGCAACTAAAACTGATCATTGCTGGATGCAGCAACTAAAACTGATCATTGCTGAATACACCAACTAAAACTGATCATTGCTGGATGCAGCAACTAAAACTGATCATTGCTGGATGCACCAACTAAATCTGATGATTGCTGGATGCAGCAACTAAAACTGATCATTGCTGGATGCAGCAACTAAAACTGATCATTGCTGGATGCAGCAACTAAAACTGATCATTGCTGGATGCACCAACTAGAACTGATCATTGCTGGATGCAGCAACTAAAACTGATCATTGCTGGATGCAGCAACTAAAACTGATCATTGCTGGATGCAGCAACTAAAACTGATCATTGCTGAATGCAGCAACTAAAACTGATCATTGGTGGATGCAGCAACTAAAACTGATCATTGCTGGATGCAGCAACTAAAACTGATCATTGCTGGATGCAGCAACTAAAACTGATCATTGCTGGACGCACCAACTAAATCTGATCATTGTTGGATGCACAAAATAAACATGATCATTGCTGGATGCACAAAATAAACATGATCATTGCTGGATGCAGCAACTAAAACTGATCATTGCTGGATGCAGCAACTAAAACTGATCATTGCTGGATGCAGCAAGTAAAACTGATCATTGCTGGATGTAGCAACTAAAACTGATCATTGCTGGATGCAGCAACTAAAACTGATCATTGCTGGATGCAACAACTAAAACTGATCATTGCTGGATGCACCAACTAAATCTGATCATTGCTGGATGCACCCACTAAAACTGATCATTGTTGGATGCACAAAATAAATCTGATCATTGCTGGATGCACCAACTAAATCTGATCATTGCTGGATGCACCAACTAAATCTGATCATTGCTGGATGCACCAACTAAATCTGATCATTGTTGGATGCACAAAATAAACATGATCATTGCTGGATGCACCAACTAAATCTGATCATTGTGGATGCACCAACTAAATCTGATCATTGTTGGATGCACAAAATAAACATGATCATTACTGGATGCAGCAACTAAAACTGATCATTGTTGGATGCAGCAACTAAAACTGATCATTGCTGGGTGCAGCAACTAAAACTGATCATTGCTGGATGCAGCAACAAAAACTGATCATTGCTGGATGCAGCAACTGAAACTGATCATTGCTGGATGCAGCGACTATAACTGATCATTGCTGGATGCAGCAACTAAAATTGATCATTGCTGGATGCAGCAACTAAAACTGGTCATTGCTGGATACAGCAACTAAAACTGATCATTGCTGGATGCAGCAACTAAAACATGATCATTGCTGGATGCAGCAACTAAAACTGATCATTGCTGGATGCAGCAACTAAAACTGATCATTGCTGGATGCAGCAACTAAAATTGATCATTGCTGGATGCAGCAACTAAAACTGGCCATTGCTGGATGCAGCAACTAAAACTGATCATTGCTGGATGTAGCAACTAAAACTGATCATTTCTGGATGCAGCAACTAAAACTGATCATTGCTGGATGCAGCAACTAAAACTGATCATTGCTGGATGCAGCAACTGAAACTGATCGTTGCTGGATGCAACAACTAAAACTGATCATTGCTGGATGCAGCAACTAAAACTGATCATTGCTGGATGCAGCAACTAAAACTGATCATTGTTGGATGCAGCAACTAAAACTGATCATTGTTGGATGCACAAAATAAATCTGATCATTGCTGGATGCACCAACTAAATCTGATCATTGCTGGATGCACCAACTAAATCTGATCATTGTTGGATGCACAAAATAAACATGATCATTGCTGGATGCACCCACTAAATCTGATCATTGTGGATGCACCAACTAAATCTGATCATTGTTGGATGCACAAAATAAACATGATCATTGCTGGATGCAGCAACTAAAACTGATCATTGTTGGATGCAGCAACTAAAACTGATCATTGCTGGATGCAGCAACTAAAACTGATCATTGCTTGATGCAGCAAAAAAAACTGATCATTGCTGAATGCAGCAACAAAAACTGATCATTGCTGGATGCAGCAACTAAAACTGATCATTGCTGGATGCAGCAACTAAAACTGATCATTGCTGAATACACCAACTAAAACTGATCATTGCTGGATTCAGCAACTAAAACTGATCATTGCTGGATGCAGCAACTAAAACTGATCATTGCTGGACGCACCAACTAAATCTGATCATTGTTGGATGCACAAAATAAACATGATCATTGCTGGATGCACAAAATAAACATGATCATTGCTGGATGCAGCAACTAAAACTGATCATTGCTGGATGCAGCAACTAAAACTGATCATTGCTGGATGCAGCAAGTAAAACTGATCATTGCTGGATGTAGCAACTAAAACTGATCATTGCTGGATGCAGCAACTAAAACTGATCATTGCTGGATGCAACAACTAAAACTGATCATTGCTGGATGCACCAACTAAATCTGATCATTGCTGGATGCACCCACTAAAACTGATCATTGTTGGATGCACAAAATAAATCTGATCATTGCTGGATGCACCAACTAAATCTGATCATTGCTGGATGCACCAACTAAATCTGATCATTGCTGGATGCACCAACTAAATCTGATCATTGTTGGATGCACAAAATAAACATGATCATTGCTGGATGCACCAACTAAATCTGATCATTGTGGATGCACCAACTAAATCTGATCATTGTTGGATGCACAAAATAAACATGATCATTACTGGATGCAGCAACTAAAACTGATCATTGTTGGATGCAGCAACTAAAACTGATCATTGCTGGGTGCAGCAACTAAAACTGATCATTGCTGGATGCAGCAACAAAAACTGATCATTGCTGGATGCAGCAACTGAAACTGATCATTGCTGGATGCAGCGACTATAACTGATCATTGCTGGATGCAGCAACTAAAATTGATCATTGCTGGATGCAGCAACTAAAACTGGTCATTGCTGGATACAGCAACTAAAACTGATCATTGCTGGATGCAGCAACTAAAACATGATCATTGCTGGATGCAGCAACTAAAACTGATCATTGCTGGATGCAGCAACTAAAACTGATCATTGCTGGATGCAGCAACTAAAATTGATCATTGCTGGATGCAGCAACTAAAACTGGTCATTGCTGGATGCAGCAACTAAAACTGATCATTGCTGGATGTAGCAACTAAAACTGATCATTTCTGGATGCAGCAACTAAAACTGATCATTGCTGGATGCAGCAACTAAAACTGATCATTGCTGGATGCAGCAACTGAAACTGATCGTTGCTGGATGCAACAACTAAAACTGATCATTGCTGGATGCAGCAACTAAAACTGATCATTGCTGGATGCAGCAACTAAAACTGATCATTGTTGGATGCAGCAACTAAAACTGATCATTGTTGGATGCACAAAATAAATCTGATCATTGCTGGATGCACCAACTAAATCTGATCATTGCTGGATGCACCAACTAAATCTGATCATTGTTGGATGCACAAAATAAACATGATCATTGCTGGATGCACCCACTAAATCTGATCATTGTGGATGCACCAACTAAATCTGATCATTGTTGGATGCACAAAATAAACATGATCATTGCTGGATGCAGCAACTAAAACTGATCATTGCTGGATGTAGCAACTAAAACTGATCATTGCTGGATGCAGCAACTAAAACTGATCATTGCTGGATGCAGCAAGTAAAACTGATCATTGCTTGATGCAGCAACAAAAACTGATCATTGCTGAATGCAGCAACAAAAACTGATCATTGCTGGATGCAGCAACTAAAACTGATCATTGCTGGATGCAGCAACTAAAACTGATCATTGCTGAATACACCAACTAAAACTGATCATTGCTGGATTCAGCAACTAAAACTGATCATTGCTGGACGCACCAACTAAATCTGATCATTGTTGGATGCACAAAATAAACATGATCATTGCTGGATGCAGCAACTAAAACTGATCATTGCTGGATGCAGCAACTAAAACTGATCATTGCTGAATGCACCAACTAAAACTAATCATTGCTGGACGCACCAACTAAATCTGATCATTGTTGGATGCACAAAATAAACATGATCATTGCTGGATGCAGCAACTAAAACTGATCATTGCTGGATGTAGCAACTAAAACTGATCATTGCTGGATGCAGCAACTAAAACTGATCATTGCTGGATGCAGCAACTAAAACTGATCATTGCTGGATGCAGCAACAAAAACTGATCATTGCTGGATGCAGCAACAAAAACTGATCATTGCTGGATGCAGCAACTAAAACTGATCATTGCTGGATGCAGGAACTAAAACTGATCATTGCTGAATACACCAACTAAAACTGATCATTGCTGGATGCAGCAACTAAAACTGATCATTGCTGGACGCACCAACTAAATCTGATCATTGTTGGATGCACAAAATAAACATGATCATTGCTGGATGCAGCAACTAAAACTGATCATTGCTGGATGCAGCAACTAAAACTGATCATTGCTGAATGCACCAACTAAAACTAATCATTGCTGGACGCACCAACTAAATCTGATCATTGTTGGATGCACAAAATAAACATGATCATTGCTGGATGCAGCAACTAAAACTGATCATTGCTGGATGTAGCAACTAAAACTGATCATTGCTGGATGCAGCAACTAAAACTGATCATTGCTGGATGCAGCAACTAAAACTGATCATTGCTGGATGCAGCAACTAAAACTGATCATTGCTGGATGCAGCAACTAAAACTGATCATAGCTGGATGCACCAACTAAAACTGATCATTGCTGGATGCACCAACTAAAACTGATCATTGCTGGATTCAGCAAGTAAAACTGATCATTGCTGGATGCAGCAACTAAAACTGATCATTGCTGGATGCAGCAACTAAAACTGATCATTGCTGGATGCAGCAACTAAAACTGATCATTGCTGGATGCAGCAACTGAAACTGATCATTGCTGGATGCAACAACTGAAACTGATCATTGCTGGATGCAGCAACTAAAACTGATCATTGCTGGATGCAGCAACTAAAACTGATCATTGCTGGATGCAGCAACTAAAACTGATCATTGCTGGATGCACCAACTAAAATTGATCATTGCTGGATGCACCAACTAAAACTGATCATTGCTGGATTCACCAACTAAAACTGATCATTGTTGGATGCACCAACTAAATCGAAAACCTTTTCAAATTAATCCTCCATTTTTCGCACCAAGTAGATTACGATTTCAGGAAGACACACCATTGTATTGGTAAAGGCACAAACTCGTTCCATCATCTGCTCCCCCCCCCCCTTTCTCACACCCTCTCCAACTTTAACCGATGGATGGATGATGATGATGATCCGATATAACGAAGATCACGCTTCTGCGAAAAGTTCCATTTTTTTCGCCGTCAGATTTGGGAGATGACCGATAGGGCTGCAAAAGATAACCCGCGAAGATTTTCGGTCCCCTTCTCCCGATGTCGACTGGAAGTTGCCGTGGTCCGATCGTATCACTTGCCCGAAGAGGATCGGTTACCTGAGATCTGGCGAGGTCAGCGCGAGCACGATGTGACACCTGTCCGTGGAGGCGAATATGAGCTCTTTTGTTGCGCTCCGCCGATGTCAGCGACCTCGAACTCGGCCCGGCAGAGATCTCGTCGTACGTAGGTGATGGCTGCGGCTTTTCAGAGATAGAGGACAACCCTCGGACGTCCCCTCCCCACGGCAGAGAATGCCATAATTTAGTGATGACGAACTGCTCCGTAACAAGCGATTCAATTGTTACGAAATTTGTCTCCTTTCTCGCTGGTCGCATTGTTGGATGTTGCGACTTGACAGCTTCTGAAGAGAGGTGGAATGTGGCGGGAGAAAATCTCTGACAAGACCCAGGAGCAGAAAGAAGACGTTTTGTTTGCGCCAGAATGCACGTGATATGACTGAAGAGGTAAAATCAGAGGCAGGCCTTTCTTCTGAAAATAGCATCTCAGGTCAAAGTGTAAGGGATGTGAAAAGAAGTAAACGAATCGTTTGAAGCAGGGGTCCCTAACGTTTAACCTTTAGGGATCATTTCTCCGCATCAATAGAAATGGGTTGGGTTGTTTTACCTCTGAGGCGGCACTTTTTTGCACACCATGGGCTAAATGGCCAGGTCACATGGACCCCGAAGGCTCAGAGAAGGTTGGGGGAGGGGACCCACTGGAACAGCTGTTGGGAGACAGATGGTAGCCTCCCGTCAAGACCATCCAGCGTGTTCTTTAGCGTGCACAGGGTATGGCTCTCCCGCACACGGGGCCACGGCTTAACGTACCATCCGATGGGCGGCGACCTTTCCAAGCCCATCGGTGTCCCCTACTGACCGTGGGCAGGGCGGGGAATTTTGCGGAGATGAATCTCAACGCTGACCCAGCTGGGACTCGAACCTGGGAACTACAGATTACGAACCTGGCGCGCTACCGACTGAGCCACCCCGCTCCCAATAGAAATGCAACCATCTATAAATTTATAGGATGATGCATTAATTAGCAATATTCAATGGTTTCAATAATATTTTATTTATTTGTGAACAATTTTCCATGGTGGGTTGGGTCTCCTCATGGAAAATTGCCAATTATGTAATCTGCGCAGTCGGTAGCGCGCCTGGCTTGTATTCTGCGGTTCCCAGGTTCGAGTTCCAGCTTTGAGATTTATCACCGCAAAACTCCCCACTCTGTCATTGGTTAGTTGGGGACACCGATGGACTTGGAAAGGCCGCCTTCCATCGGATGGGACGTTAAGCCGTCGCTCCGTGTGCGGGAGAGCCATACCCTGTGCACGTTAAAGAACACGCTGGATGGCCTTGACGGGAAGCTACGATCTGTCTCCCAACAGCTACTCCAGTGGGTCCCCTCCCCCAACCTTCTCTGGCCAGACTCGTAATCTGTAGTTCCCAGGTTCGAGTCCCAGCTGGGTCAGCGTTGAGATTTATCTCCGCAAAATTCCCCGCCCTGTCCACGGTCAGTAGGGGACACCGATAGGCTTGGAAAGGCCGCCGTCCGTCTGATGGGACTTTAACCCGTGGCCCCGTGTGCAGGAGAGACATACCCTGTGCACGTTAAAGAACACGCTGGATGGCCTTGACGGGAGGCTACCATCTGTCTCCCAACAGCTGTTCCAGTGGGTCCCCTCCCCCAACCTTCTCTGAACCTTCAGGGTCCATGTGACCTGGCCATTTAGCCCATGGTGTGCAAAAAAGTGCCGCTCAGAGGTAAAGCAATAGATCCTTGTGTCCAAAAAAAAAGTGTCACTCAGAAGTAAAGCAATCCAGCCTAGGCATATTTGAAAAAATGCGCAAAAGTGGGCTAATATCTTAAAACAATAAACAACAAAAATTACTGTGAGAGGAAGAAAAAATTGACTAGGCCATTTAGGGCTCCATGTAAGCAGATATACTAACCAATGAAGCAAAAATTGAAAGAAAGAATTCCAATGCGATAAGTCGACTTATTCATTATGCATTAAGTGTGGTGAGGCAAATTATTTGAATCACTTTTGCGTTATAATAATAATCCTGGAAATCCAAACTTTTGCTTTTAAAAAAGTAACATCAAACCCGAATAGAGGAAGCGAAAAACGTTAATAAGTGGGTTGAGGAGTCGAGCTATTTGCTAATGAATGGTAAGAAAACGTGGGGAAGAACAGAGTGTTTTTTAGTCTTTATTTCACCCCATACCAGTTTCGCAAAGAACTGTTTCGTCTCCTAGTTTTTCTGTTTCCCAAGTTACCGGTTTGTTTATTAACATAATTCACTTTTTCCTATGTGTATTACACTTCATTCTCTTTAATACAATCACACCTTTCTCCTGTATTCAAAATAAAGATTAAATTAACTTTTTATACATTTTCTGTTAATTAAAACTTTGAAAAAAATAAAAACTTTTTTCACTGTGGTGTCACACGATCACAACGTAGACCTGGAAACGATAGCGCGCCAGGCTCGTAATCTGTAGTTCCCAGGTTCGAGTCCCAGCTGGGTCAGCGCTGAGATTTATCTCCGCATAATTCTCCGCCCTGTCCACGGTCCGTAGGGGACACCGATGGATTTGGAAAGGCCGCGATCCGTCGGATGGGATGTTACGCCGTGGCCCCGTGTGTGGGAGAGCCATGCCCTGTGCATGTTAAAGAACACGCTGGATGGCCTTGATGGGAGGCTACCATCTGTCTCCCAACAGCTGTTACAGTGGGTCTCCTCACCCAACCTTCTCTGAGCATTCGGGGTCCATGTGACCTGGCCATTTGGCCCATGGTGTGCAAAAAAGTGCCGCTCAGAGATAAAACAACCCAATGTTAAAGAACACGCTGGATGGCCTTGATGGGAGACTACCATCTGCCCCCCAACAGCTGTTACAGTGGGTCTCCTCCCCCAACCTTCTCTGAGTCTTCGGGGTTCATGTGACCTGGCCATTTGGCCCATGGTGTGCAAAAAAGTGCCGCTCAGAGATAAAACAACCCAACGTTAAAGAACACGCTGGATGGCCTTGATGGGAGACTACCATCTGCCCCCCAACAGCTGTTACAGTGGGTCTCCTCCCCCAACCTTCTCTGAGTCTTCGGGGTTCATGTGACCTGGCCATTTGGCCCATGGTGTGCAAAAAAGTGCCGCTCAGAGATAAAACAACCCAACGTTAAAGAACACGCTGGATGGCCTTGATGGGAGACTACCATCTGTCTCCCAACAGCTGTTCCAGTGAGTCTCCTCCCCCAACCTTCTCTGAGTCTTCGGGGTCCATGTGACCTGGCCATTTAGCCCATTGTGTGCAAAAAAAGTGCCGCTCAGAGGTAAAACAACCCAACGTTAAAGAACACGTTCGATGGCCTTGACGGGAGGCTACCATCTGCCTCCCAACAGCTATTCCAGTGGGTCTCCTTCCCCAACCTTCTCTGAGTCCTCCGGGTCCATGTGACCTGGCCATTTAGCCCATGGTGTGCAAAAAAGTGCCGCTCAGAGGTAAAACAACCCAACCCATATCATCTACAAACGAAAAATTATTATCTCAAACATCCAACTGAAGAAGGTTATTTATAGAAAACAAAAATAATTCTGGTCCTGAATCTTATGGCTCCTGAAAGAGACCCTTTATGGCATTCCGAAATTATTTTTTAAATAAAAATAATCATGATTTTAGCTATCTCTTATTCCATATTATCTGGCTTATCAAGTTGCATACATATGAGTCAAAGGCTTCAAGTTTATCAATAAGCAGAACAATTTTTATTTTATATTTATTAAGTTCATTGTAGATTTCATTAGAAAAGACTACAATAGAATATTCAGTGCCTTTGCAAAAACCAAACTGATTACAGACATTTTTTTTTTCTTTAAAAAGCTTTGCAGTCCTCCATTAACAATTTTCTTCATAAATTTAGAAAAAAAAAATTGCCTCGATTGAAATCAGTCTATAATAGGAGTAATCAAAGAGTGTTTAAAAGCACTAAGAAATTGATCATTTTTTACAGATTATCACAAATGTGTGGAAAATTCCTTTTAAAGTAAAAACAGTTATTTTATCTTCACCGGGAGATTTATTTGGTATTGATTGTACTATTGATTTCACCAACAGTTTTTGTTAATAAAACTATATTGAATTCAATATATGATTTTTTGGATCAATTAATTGTTTATCAGGTACTGAATACTCTGGGTTGGGTTGTTTTACCTATGAGCGGCACTTTTTTGCATACCATGGGCTAAATGGCTTGGTCACAGGGACCCCAAAGGCTCAGAGAAGGTTGGGGGAGGGGACCCACTGGAACAGCTGTTGGGAGACAGATGGTAGCCTCCCGTCAAGGCCATCCAGCGTGTTCTTTAACGTGCACAGGGTATGGCTCTCCGGCATACGGGGCCACGGTTTAACGTCCCATCCTGGCGACGGCGGTCTTTCCAAGCCCATCGGTGTCCCCTACTGACCGTGGGCAGGGCGGGGAGTTTTGAGGATATAAATCTCAACGCTGACCCAGCTGCGACTCGAACCTGGGAACTACAGATTACGAGCCTGGCGCGCTACCGACTGAGCCACCGCCGCCCCACTGAATACTCTGGTCTTTTTAAACTATATTAACTGCAACGTTTACAAAGTGATTACTAAAATAATTAACTTTAATCTATGGATCCATGCATCATGTTTCATTCCATATATTTCTTAGGCTTATCCGTGAAAATTTCATTGATAATTATAAGCATATTGTTATATGGATATTGTTTTATTTCCTAAATTTCATCATTTACATTGTTATTCTTTGCAATTTAATTCATTACTTCTCATTGTATTTTATCATCAATTAATGATAGAGAAATTCTGCTTTTCTAATTATTCCTTTCTAACAAATCTAAGCATGTTCATTAACTAATTTCTAAATTGAAGAAAAACAATGTAACATTTGATTTCCCACACTCATTCTTCCAATGCTTGTAAATTTTATTTTTTTCTCATTAATCGTATTCAGTAAATCCATATTTATCCATAGTTTAGTATTTTACATTTATGATTAATAGGTATAAATGAAAATAAATAAATACCCACTCAAGCAGCCACAGAGGTCTGACTATGGAGCGTGTGCAGTTACCGTTCACAGCAAACTGGAGCGGTTGCGGTTAATGTTCACAGCACATTGGATCGTGTGAGCTCACAAAGACCTGGATCGTGTGGGCTCACTCACGGAAATATTGTGCGTGTGCAGTTACCGTTCAGAGCAAACTGGAGCGGTTGCGGTTAATGTTTACAGCACATTGGATCGTGTGAGCTCACAAAAACCTGGATCGTGTGGGCTCACTCACGGAAATATTGAGCGTGTGCAGTTGCTGTACACGCTTCAGATATTTTTCCTAAATTCTGTAATCACGTGACACGAAGGCTGCCAGATCACTAATATCTAAAAAAAAATCGTTGCCAGATATTTTTTCTGAATTTTGTAATCAACCATAGTGTTTGGATATTTTTTTGAGCGACTGTACCATCAATTCGCAACGATATTTTAAAACTGTGGGCATTTGACGGCAGGCAATTAAGTCGAAGCTCCCAATATTTTTAATTAAAACGGTTATTGCATGAAAATGTTCTCTCCTACATTACCCATTAACAATGTTGAGACAGGTAAGTTTGGGAGCAGAGACGTACCGAGGGGTCCCTAAACCTCCTTGGCTCCGTATGCCGGAGAGCCATACCATGTTCACGTTAAAGAACACTCTGGATGGCTTTGACGGGAGGCTACCATCTGTCTCCTAACAGCTGTTCCAGTGAGTCTCCTCCCCCAACCTTCTCTGAGCCCTCGGGGTCCTTGCGACCTGGCCATTTAGCCCACTGTGTGCAAAAAAGTGCCGCTCAGAGGTAAAACAACCCAAGGTTAAAGAACACGCTGGATGGCCTTGACGGGAGGCTATCATCTGCCTCCCAACAGCTGTTCCAGTGGGTCCCCTCCCCCAACCTTCTCTGAGCCTTCGGGGTCCATGTGACCTGGCAATTTAGCCCATGGTGTGCAATAAAGTGCCGCTCAGAGGTAAAACAACCCAACGTTAAAGAACACGCTGGATGGCCTTGACGGGAGGCTACCATCTGTCTCGCAACAGCTGTTCCAGTGGGTCCCCTCCCCCAACCTTCTCTGAGCCTTCGGGGTCCATGTGACTTGGCCATTTAGCCCATGGTGTGCAATAAAGTGCCGCTCAGAGGTAAAACAACCCAACCCGTCGTATGAGGTGATATTAAGCCTTTGTGCTATGTGTGGGAAACCATACCATGTTCACGTTAAAGAACATTCTGGATGGCTTTGACGGGTGGCTACCATCTGTCTCCTAACAGCTGTTCCAGTGAGTCGCCTCCCCCAACCTTCTCTGAGCCCTCGGGGTCCTTGCGACCTGGCCATTTAGTTCATTTCGTGCAAAAAAGTGGATTTCACAGTGCAAAACAATCCAATTCTAAGCAAAAAATCGAAATGATCCACGCAAGCTTTCGAGAATTATATTGTGCAGCAGACAAAAAGGAAATGACTGAAGGTCAAATGGGAATCAGAAAGCTCGGTCAACAAACTATTTCAATGATAAAGAGTAAAAATGAGGAAGAAAAAAAAAGTTCACATTTTGCATTTGGCATTGCAACAAGAAACATTATATCTGTAAAACAGAAACGGCGATATTTCAACTAAACCATTCTTCTGCCATCAAACGCATCTCTTCCACAAGAAAATAAAAAAAAACACTTTGGCGGCTTCTGAAACAGACAGAAACAACAAAAGAAAGGACAACCAACTGTGGCAATAGCTTCGGGCTGAAAATGCAAATCCCCGTCGTTGACGCGAAGGCAGAAAAGAAGTCCTCTTCACGCAGAAAAGAAGTCATCTTCAGTTCCCATTTCTTTGGTATAAGCCACCGAACAACATGAAAATAACTCGAAGTCCAGATATCTAATTGCCACAAAACAAGAAGAAAAAAAAGAAAAATGTTTCTCTATTCCTCACCCCCCCCCCCCCTCCATACATTACCCCTCTTTACCAAGCGAGGTTCTAACGTGGTCTGACTAATCTCGGATCGGAGGTGGAGGCTGCAGTGTGGTGAGGAGGAGCAATGCTCACCACTGACAGCATAGAGGCCGAACGTGACGGGGGCAACCCTTTGCCAAGCGACCCGGAGGTGAGTACCTGGGTCAGCTGCAGGCTCTGGCGAAGCAGCCGGGAGGTGTCGAGTACCCACCGCATCAAAGCGAAGGGTCAGAGGTCAAGGGGGATAATGGCAACTTGCACTGACGTCTCTTGCCACTTCCATCAGCCCTAATAAATCTCAGACTAACCTGGTGAGCGACCCACACAAACACAGAATAAATAGGTACAAAAACGCGAAAAAACATCACACACGTGTGTGATGTTCTGTTAGCTGTTAACAAAAGGCCAGCCTTAAAAGGCGCACAACGTGTTTTATTTTTTTGCCATCAGGGAAAATTTACAAATTGCGAAAATAATATTTTTATTTCATGAAATGTTTTGTATTTTCAGATTCCTGGGGTCTTTTGGGCTTAAATCATACTTGTTAAACTTCAATCGTAAGGTTGGGTTGGGTTGTTTTACCTCTGAGCGGCACTTTTTTGCACACCATGGGCTAAATGGCCAGGTCACATGGACCTCGAAGGCTCAGAGAAGGTTGGAGGAGGGGACCCACTGGAACAGCTGTTGGGAGACAGATGGTAGCCTCCCGTCAAGGTCATCCAGCGTGTTCTTTAACGTTGGATTGTTTTACCTTTGAGCAGCACTTTTTTGCACACCATGGGCTAAATGGCCAGGTCACATGGACCCCGAAGGCTCTGAGAAGTTTGGGGGAGGGGACCCACTGGAACAGCTGTTGGGAGACAGATGGTAGCCTCCCGTCAAGGCCATCCAGAGTGTTCTTTAACATGCACAGGGTATGGCTCTCCCGCACACGGGGCCACGGCTTAACGTCCCATCCGACGGACGGCGGCATTTCCAAGCCCAGCGGTGTCCCCTACTGACCGTGGGCAGGGCGGGGAATTTTGCGGAGATAAACGCTGACCCAGCTGGGACTCGAACCTGGGAACTACAGATTACGAGCCTGGCACGCTACCGACTGAGCCACCCCCGCCCAGAGAGAGAGAGAGAGAGTGGGGTCGGGGGTGGCTCAGTCGGTAGCGCGCCAGGCTCGTAATCTGTAGTTCTCAGGTTCGAGTCCCAGCTGGGTCAGCGTTGAGATTTATCTCCGCAAAAATTCCCCGTCCTGCCCACGGTCAGTAGGGGACACCGATGGGCTTGAAAAGGCCGCCGTCCGTCGGTGGGACGTTAAGCCGTGGCTCCGTGTGCGGGAGGGCCATACCCTGTGCACGTTAAAGAACACGCTGGATGGCCTTGACGGGAGGCTACCATCTGTCTCCCAACAGCTGTTCCAGTGGGTCCCCTCCCCCAACATTCTCTGAGCCTTCGGGGTCCTTGTGGCCTGGCCATTTAGCCCATTGTGTGCAAAAAGTGTCGCTCAGAGGTAAAACAATCCAATCCAATCCGCCCAGAGAGAAGGCAGAAAGTGCTATATCAGCACACTGATACTGGGAAATAGAAAGTACATCACAATTTGAAACATTTCAGAAATGGTGTTGTCAAATCTCTTTAAAGTAAAAACCTCAACACTTGTAGAAGTGACAATCTTGCTGGAGAGTTCCATATATATTAAACTTGTGTTTTTAACATGCAATTGTTCATCTGTAAAAACTTTCGGCACAATATGAGGTAATGTGTTTTGTTGGCTCATGTATTACCTTTGTATAGTTCACGTTAAAAAAAATACCCTCTCAAGCAGCTGCTTGCCACAGAAGTCTAACAGGAGTCTGTCAGTTTATATGCTATAGTACAAGGTCTGTGAGGATGGCAGGATCTCAACAGAAAAACAACACAAACGTCCATATCTTATCCGAGACTCGAAAGCTAATCCGCGCTAACCACCAGCTAAGATATCAATTTAGAGCTTCTAAAAATATATCCATATCTTTCAATAACGCTTAATATAATGATTATTGCAATATGTTCATCTGTTGAAATAACCTTTCAGATGAATATAACTGGCACTGATGCTGTTAAATATTTCAGTTTCTAAAAGGGATGCCCCCTAGAATTGCTAAACCCTGTAAAAGAGCCTTACCGCATATTTGCCTTCGGGGATGTCATTAACTGTATGCATTTGACGCACATGTCATCGGCGGGTTTTTCGACTCAACACGTCTAGGATTTAAGGAGCTTATCGCATACAGGGATGCTGAACACATAAAGGAAATCATGGGATTAAAATTCGTATCGGAATGATGAGGTCACGACATTGTGGATTCCTTCCCCCTTCCCCCAACCCCTCGAGTAGTGTACCCATGACCCACCACCCCTACTGACTTCCTCCCCATCTTAGTACCCGCCTTCTGCTAACAGCGCGCAAACGCTCCAGGCATTTAGGCAGCCTCGCTTCAGTATGGATGTCGGAAGTTGTCGGATAAGTTCGGTATTGAACTAATGGGTGGGAGAATCCCAGAGACGAAGTGGAAAGCACTTGCATGCATAATGGTTTCAGACCAGAGCTGTTTAAAGATCTTTTGGAGAAAAGATTCCATTCTGTTCATACTTGAGCCTGAATTTGCTTGTTCTGGATAAATCTATGGTTTCTTTATAATTCTTCTAAAGAGCATTTAATTTGTGAAGTGGAAATTTAAAAACGTAGATTTTTTTAAGAAACAGTTTACAAGTTTAAGATTGGATTGTTTTACCTCTGAGCGGCACTTTTTTTGCACATCATGGGCTAAATGACCAGGTCACATGGACCTGAAGGCTCAGAGAAGGTTGCAGGAGGGGACCCACTGGAACAGGTGTTGGGAGACAGATGGTAGCCTCCCGTCCAGGGCATCCAGCGTGTTCTTTAACGTTGGGTTGTTTTACCTCTGAGAGGCACTTTTTTGCACACCATGGGCTAAATGACAGGTCACATGGACCCCGAAGGCTCAGAGAAGGTTGGGGGAGGGAACCCACTGGAACAGCTGTTGGGAGACAGATGGTAGCCTACCGTCAAGGCCATCCAGCGTGTTCTTTAACGTGCACAGGGTATGACTCTCCCGCACATGGGGCCACGGCTTAACGTCCCTTCCGACGGACGGCGGCCTTTCCAAGCCCATCGGTGTCCCCTACTGACCGTGGGCAGGACGGGGAAATTTTGCGGAGATAAATCTCAACGCTGACCCAGCTGGGACTCGAACCTGGGAACTACAGATTACGAGCCTGGCGCGCTACCGACTGAGCTCCCCCCCCCCCCGCCCCTCAAGTTTAAGAAGGTGATTTATTCTAAATCTCACCTCTAGTTTACATACACTGTCTGACTAAATTATTATGAACAACTCCCTAATACATATTGACAGGCAATTGCGTGATGAGCAATGTGGATTCAGAAGTGGTAGGGGATGTGTAGATCAGATATTTTCACTTAGGCAGATTCTTGAGAAATGTTTAGAGTTTCAGAAACCTTTGGTTGCTAGCTTTGTTGATTTCAAAAAGGCTTTCGACTCTGTTGATCGTCATAATTTGTGGTTGATTGTGAGATCATATGGTATACCAGACAAGTTAGTTAACATAATGAAAGCTCTCTATAATAACACTGAGTCGTGTGTGAGAGTTGGTAAGGCTTGTAGCAATTGGTTTAGCATTACTTCTGGTGTTCGACAAGGATGCATTTTGTCTCCTTTTCTCTTTAGCTTGGTTATTGATTATGTTATGCGAAATTCACTTCAAGGGAAAGCTTTTGGCCTTAAATGGGCTGGAGATAGGAAAATTTCTGATTTAGATTATGCTGATGATTTAGCCCTTCTGGCAAATGATGTTGATGAGATGAACTCTTTCATTCGAGCCGTTGATGAGACTGGTAGTAGAGTAGGTTTGGTTATAAACAGAGAGAAAACTAAAGTGATGAAAATTGGTCAGGCAGGCTGTGATTCAGTTAATCTGAATGGTTGCAGTCTTGAGCAGGTGTCACAGTTTAATTATCTTGGGAGCTATGTAACAGATAATGGTGATGTGCGGCATGAGATTAACAGACGAATAGGGATTGCTGCCGGGACTTTTAGGAATCTAGGTAGAGTGTGGAGAAATAGGCGTATACACCTAAAGACTAAAATTAGACTGTATAATAGTTTGGTTCTTTCTAGGGTTAGTTATGGTAGTGAAACTTGGACACTTTGTAAACAAGATAACAGGAAACTAGATGCTTTTGATTCCAGATGCTTACGCAGTATCTTGGGCATTAGGTGGTTCAACTTTGTAACTAATGATGAGATTAGGAAAAGGAGTTTGCAACCTCCTTTAAGCAGCATATTGTGCAGAGAGAGACTCCGTTGGTTTGGCCATGTTGCCCGTATGAATAATTATAGATTGGCGAATAGGGTTATGAACAGTGTGCCTAAAGGCCTCAGAAAGAAGGGGAGACCTAGGATGCGGTGGGCAGACATGTCAAACAGGACCTTGTTAGAATCAATTCCTCTTCAAGGGATTGACTTCAAATGTGACTGAAGTGGTGTGCAGTGGCCAGATGCAATGACTGCATCTGGCCACTGCACACCAATTCTAACAAGGTCCTGTTTGACTTCAAATGTCAAACAGGACCTTGTTAGAATTGGTGTGCAGTGGCCAGATGCAGTAGATGTAGCTCAGGATAGACTTGCTTAGAGAACTAAATTGCACGGTCTGGTTGGACCTCCGTAGCCCATGGCTGCTTGAGGATGATGATGATGATGGACAGAGATGACGACATGAACTCGACCTTTAATGCAGGCTTTCGAACTACAGAGAATGGATTTTGAACCACTATTCCTGCAAAATGGGGGCGAGGGTGGCTCAGTCGGTAGCGCGCCAGGCTCGTAATCTGCAGTTCCCATGTTCCAGTCCCAGCTGAGTCAGCGTTGAGATTTATTTACGCAAAATTCCGCCCTGCCCACGGTCAGTAGGGGACACCGATGGGCTTGGAAAGGCCGCCGTCCGTCGGATGGGACGTTAAGCCGTGACCCCGTGTGCGGGAGAGCCATACCCTGTGCACGTTAAAGAACACACTGGATGGCCTTGACGGGAGGCTACCATCTGTCTCCCAACAGCTGTTCCAGTGGGTCTCCTCCCCCAACCTTCTCTGAGCTGTCGGGGTCCTTGTGACCTGGCAATTTAGACCATGGTGTGCAAAAAAGTGCCGCTCAGAGGTAAAACAACCCAACCCAACCCTAGGACCCGTATCCTACTCGTTCTGCTCCTGGGACCTAACCCTTTCTAGAAAATCCCAACTCAAAATGCCAAGGTCTGTAATAAAGAAGCCCAATTTCAAACTTCATAATCTCACCTAATTCGAATTCAATACCCTTCTATTCCTTCTATATTTACTTGAAATCCTTTTCCTTGACAAGTCAACGATTTGGGAGCAAACCTCTACTTCGAGTTAAAGGTTACGGGCGCTACCACTTCAGGCACCTACCACAGACAGCAACGACGAGTGAGTTCCCCGCCTGTCTGGGTGGATGGCTGTGGGCGGTGAAGAAGACATCTGTCCAAGAGTGCACGGAACGATCGGGCACGGAAAAAAAAAGCCGTCTTGTCTGCTGAGTAGGGCCACGTGTGGTGGAGGTTGCGTGCGGACTCCGTTGTTGAGTGTCGGCACGCCCGTTCGGTAAACGTCGCCAGTAATTAAGCGCCTGTTCACTCGGAGGAATTTGTAAAGAGGAGAGGAGGGCGATTGTTTACAGTTGGGGTTGCCAGCACTTTTGGGCCCGCTGCGTCAGCCTTCAGTCGTTCTCTTGTTTCCTCGGCATTCGAAATGCCCTTTTCAGCTCCGCCGCGTGATGTTTCAGTAGTCGGTTTGCCATGCGAAAATAAACGCCCGAAAGCGACCGTGAATTTTTGTAAAGGAAGATTGACTTGAGGGAGAGGTCTTGTTTTCGATTATGGGTATTGGAGGAAGTTCTGACCAAAGTAGAAAAATTAAATGATTGACTATAAATTGAGGTGATACTAAATGTTATTCTTACTCTAAATGGTGAGGAAGTTTAACCAAAGATGAGGGGCGGGGGTGGCTCAGTCGGTAGCGCGCCAGGCTCGTAATCTGAATGTCCCAGGTTCGAGTCCCAGCTGGGTCAGCGTTGAGATTTATCTCCGCAAAAATTCCCCCCCCCCTGCCCACGGTCAGTAGGGGACACCGATGGGCTTGGAAAGGCCGCCGTCCGTTGGATGGGACGTTAAGCCGTGGCCCCGTGTGCGGGAGAGCCATACCCTGAGCACGTTAAAGAACACGCTGGATGGCCTTGACGGGAGGCTACCATCTGTCTCCCAACAGCAGTTCCAGTGGGTCCCCTCCCCCAACCTTCTCTGAGCCTTCGGGGTCCTTGTGACCTGTCCATTTAGCCCATGGTGTGCAAAAAAGTGCCGCTCAGAGGTAAAACAACCCAACCCAGATATTTTTTCTGAATTCTGTAATCAACCATAATGTTCAGATTTTTTTTGAGCAATTTGTACAATTGAGAAAATATTAGGTAAAAAAAAAACACTTCAAGAAAAAAACTTGGCATTTCACCTAATTGAGAATGTCCATTGGCATCTCAATTTCCGCGTTTCTATCTCGGTTTGCGATCTGTCCAACTGAGGCGAAAATGCAACTTCCTTTTGCCGAAAGCGCGAAAGCGGTCGCTCCCTAAATCTCCAGTAACGTCATTAACAAGTCGCTATTATGGGTCAGAAGTAATCTCGTGACGAGCCCTCTCTCTCTATCTGCTCGTTCGGAGTTATTCGAATGAGAAAAGAGTCGAGGCAATTTCTTTCTTTGATACAGCCAAAGGTTGAATTGGATGATTCAGATAAGGACTGACCTTCGAAGACCCTGCCCTGAATGCCGTCCTGATGTTAACCTCACGTGAAGCCCAAAGGGTGGTCTGTCAGTTCTTTTATCTGGGAGAAGATTCTCCTGCCAGGTTAAGTGAGATAATATCTCCGAGGCGTTGGATTTTAGAGATAAGAGAGCGTAAATTAGAGATCATCTTTTCCAGGAAGAATATACTGTCTTGCAATCGGTTGGTTGAGGTCAACCAACTCTTTATTTACCAGGATCAAGAATATTTAAAACATTTCATTTTTTGTTAGGACTGTTTATTAAAAATTCAGTCGTTTATCAGGCTGCAGCCGAGTCCATTCGCTTTTACTATATGAAGGAACATTTTTCACCTTCTTTCAACCTTTTTAAATATGCTGATGTCATTATTTTCATTTCTGGTTGTTTAATAGTCACACCAAATGTTTACAGGATCTTGCGATGAAAGTCTACTTGAAACTCTGAAAAGGTTGGGGGTTAGGTTGGGTTGTTTTACCTCTCTGAGTGGCACTTTTTTGCACACCATGGGCTAAATGGCCAGTCACATGGACCCCGAAGGCTCAGAGAAGGTTGGGGTAGGGGACCCACTAGAACAGCTGTTGGGAGACAGGTGGTAGCCTGCCGTCAAGGCCATCCAGCGTGTTCTTTAACGTTCGATTGTTTTACCTCTGAGTGGCACTTTTTTGCACACCATGGGCTAAATGGCCAGGTCACATGGACCCCGAAGGCTCAGAGAAGGTTGGGGGAGGGGACCCACTGGAACAGCTGTTGGGAGACAGATGGTAGCCTGCCGTCAAGGCCATCCAGCGTGTTCTTTAACGTTGGATTGTTTTACCTCTGAGTGGCACTTTTTTGCACACCATGGGCTAAATGGCCAGGTCACATGGACCCCGAAGGCTCGGAGAAGGTTGGGGGAGGGGACCCACTGGAACAACTGTTGGGAGACAGATGGTAGCCTGCCGTCAAGGCCATCCAGCGTGTTCTTTAACGTTGGATTGTTTTACCTCTGAGCGGCACTTTTTGCACACCATGGGCTAAATGGCCAGGTTACAAGGACCCTGAAGGCTCAGAGAAGGTTGGGGGTGGGGACCCACTAGAACAGCTGTTGGGAGACAGGTGGTAGCCTCCCGTCAAGGCCATCCAGCGTGTTCTTTAACGTTGGGTTGTTTTACCTCTGAGTGGCACTTTTTTGCACACCATGGGCTAAATGGCCAGTCACATGGACCCCGAAGGCTCAGAGAAGGTTGGGGGAGGGGACCCACTGGAACAGCTGTTGGGAGACAGATGGTAGCCTCCCGTCAAGACAATCCAGCGTGTTCTTCAACGTGCACAGGGTATGGTTCTCCCGCACACGGAACCACGGCTTAACGTCCCATCCGACGGACGGCGGCCTTTCCAAGCCCATCGGTGTCCCCTACTGACCGTGGGCAGGGAATTTTGCGGAGATAAATCTCAACGCTGAACCACCTGGGAACTACAGATTACGAGCCTGGCGCGCTACCGACTGAGCCATCCCCGCCCCAAGTAAATTAAGTTTAGAGTGTTTAATGCAATAAGAAAGGATCTGGCTCGCGGCGCCCCCAAAAATTCTCTTCCCTGGTTTAAAACATCAGGTACTCTACGTAGCTACAATAGGTCGCTTCGAAATTATAATGACTTTGGAATTGTGATCTGGCAACTGCAGTAGATTTAAATGTTGTCTTAACGCTATGCCGTCCCGTGGCCGCGTGGTTAGCGCGCTTGGCTACTAATCTAAAGGACCTGGGTTCGAGCCCCTTGTAAGGGATGGATGTTTGTGTCATTTTCTGCTGAGGTCCCACCATCCTCTCAGTCTTCTGTTGTGCCGTATAAACTGACAGGCTCCTGTCAGACTTTCTGTGGCAAGCAGCTGCTTGAGGGGGTATTTTTTTTTTATGACGCTTACGTTCACAGTTAATGAGTAGAAAATGGCAACAGTGGATTTGGCATCTATTACCGTTTCCCGCAGGAATAGCATGGTGAATATTTTTCCTTCTAGCAATCCAGGGGCGGGGGTGGCTCAGTTGGTAGCGCGCCTGGCTCGTAATCTGTAATTCCCAGGTTCGAGTCCCAGCTGGGCCAGCGTTGAGATTTATCTCCGGAAAATTCCCCACCCTGCCCACGGTCAGTAGGGGACACCGATGGGCTTGGAAACGCCACCGTCCGTCGGATGGGACGTTAAACCCTGGCCCCGTGTGCGGGAGAGCCATACCCTGTGCACGTTAAAGAACACGCTGGATGACCTTGATTGGAGGCTACCATCTGTTTCCCAACAGCTGTTCCAGTGGGTCCCTTCTCTGAGCCTTCGGAGCCCTTGTGACCTGGCCATTTAGCCCATGGTGTGGAAAAAAGTGCCGCTCAGAGGTAAAACAACCCAACGTTAAAGAATACGCTGGATGTCCTTGACGGGAGGCTACCATCTGTCTCCCAACAGCTGTTCCAGTGGGTCCCCTCCCCCAACCTTCTCTAAGCCTTCGGGGTCTTTGTGACCTGGCCATTTAGCCCATGGTGTGCAAAAAATTGTCTCTCAGAGGTAAAACAACCCATCAACCCAGTGGGCCTCTCACCCCAAACCTTCTCTGAGCCTTCAGGGTCTTTGTGACCTGACTATTTAGCCCATTGTGTGCGAAAAGCGCCACTAAGAGTTAAAATAACCCTAACTGCCGATTGCGATCCTGGTGCGCTACCGACTGAATTAACTTTGGCCCCATCGATAGACGGACAAACAGACGACAAATCAAAAAATATTTGCTTGCATTCTAAAAACGAGCTAAAGACACAGGATTGTCGTTCTGGTCTCGAGATTTAACCCCCCCTTTCTCCCCCTCTGCAACTTTTTCAAAACTTTGTTTCGAAATCCGCGACTAGATGGCACTGCGTTTAGAGCAATTTAACTACAGTCGCTCAGAAAAAATATCCGAACACTATGGTTGATTACAAAATTCAGAAAAAATATCTGGAGCGTGTACAGCAACTGTACACGCTCCAGTTACCGTTCACAGCAAACTGGAGCGTGTGCAGTTTGCTGTGAACGGTAACTGCACACGTTCAATATTTCCGTAAGTGAGCCCACACGATCCAGGTCTTTGTGAGCTCACACGATCCAATGTGCTGTGAACATTAACCGCAACCGCTCCAGTTTGCTGTGAACGGTAACTGCACACGCTCAATATTCATTGCATTATATATTCATACGCATTACATATATTTTAAAAATATCCGAACACTATGGTTGATTACAAAACTCAGAAAAAATATCTGGCAACGATTTTTTTTATAAATTAGTGACCTGGCAACCTGTTGAATTAGCAATCGTGTCACGTGACACAAAGGTTGCCAGATGACTAATTTCTAAAAAAAAAATCGTTGCCAGATATTATTCTTCTGAATTCTGTAATCAACCATAGTGTTCTGATACTTTTTTTGAGCGACTGTACACGAAGGTTGCCAGATCACTAATTTCAAAAAAAAAAAAAAAAAATCGTTTCCAGATATTTTTCCTGAATTCTGTAATCATCCATAGTGTTCGGATATTTTTTCTGAGCGACTGTACCTGCCACATTATTTGAGAAGTTGATCCTTACAGATATCAGTTATCGGTTTAAGGAAGATGAGGATGAGGAAGATGAGGATGCTGATCGAAACATCGTGATTCCAAAAATAGTCTCTGGAAGAAGAAAAAAAAAAAATCAAGCCAGTCCGCTAAAAAAAACTGACCCATAATCGATGAATTATGGGAATAGGGGGCAGTCTGTGCTCAACATTTCCTGGTCGCCTCAGATTACGATTACGATATTGGTGAATTATTGTTCGCGAAGTTAATCGAGCTATGTCTTATTATTACTAGTTAACAACGCGGATCGGTGTTTTGAAAACAGAAACCGAGATTCCGTCGAATTACGACGGGGCACATTCCTCAGCAGAGGAGTGGGAAACGGTTTCATTAAGTGTCCGGAACAGCGGAAGGCAGCAGTTGTTTCTTTTCATATCTCACCGCGAGGCTCGGTCGGGCGTGAACCTGCCTCCGGATAACAGCGAGATAAAACCATTGCTCATTACGAGGGGTTATGTGCACCTCGCTCGTGCTTATGCACGCGTTATAATTCTCCGTAGCTGTGTATGTGGGGGGGGGATGGGGGGGGGTTACTTCCTTGAGCAAGAAGCGATGTGAAAACATTTTGCTTAGGCTCATAAGGTAAATTTTCGGATGAAGCGCGTGATTCATAGGAAAGAGCAGAGGATCGTGAAGAAAATTCGCCCTCGGAGATCGTGCAGCAGATAGCATCACCGTGCTTCGCGGAGGAGGTGGTTGACAGGGGTGGGCGGGGGAAGGTGGAACTCGAAGAGAGGGTGGGTCGCAGGAGATCTATAGGGATCCGAGTTGGAGACAGTGGGATTAGGAAAAGAGACAAAATGGGATTACTCTAAAGGGTAATGTTTAACTTCTGGTGCTTTGCCTGAGGAATGTTACTTGGCTGTGTTTCGTAAGGAAGGGCTCACGGAATATAGATATCACAAGTAGGAGTTTAAAGTTTACAAATAGGAAGGTTTGGCGATGGTAATTCTAAAGATAGTTGATGGCCTCAGGTGCTGGAAGTCACAGATTGAGGAGTGGGTGGTTCATCTTCTGTGACACAAGGACAGATGAAGGGGACGATGACGTTCGTAAAATGACCTTTGACCTTTGGTCTTTTAAGTGAGCAATGATTTAACACCGTAAAGCTTCTCAATGAATTCACAGATTACTTCTAAAGGTCATGGTCTGACCATTAATTCATGAAAGTTAAATGCTTAAAATGCTGTATTTAATCCCTTAACATCTTGGGTCACTACTGGAGTTACTACGGCAGAGATTATTTCCAGGTGAGGTACAGTCGCTCAAAAAAATATCGGAACACTATGGTTGATTACAGAATGCAGAAAAAATATCTGGCAGCGTTTTTTTTTAGAAATTAGTGATCTGGCAACCTTCGTGTCACGTGATTACAGAATTCAGGAAAAATATCTGGAGCGTGTAAGCAACTGTACACGCTCCAGTTACCGTTCACAGCAAACTGGAGCGTGTGCAGTTACTGCACACGCTCCAGTTTGCTGTGAACGGTAACTGCACACCCTCAATATTTCCGTGAGTGAGCCCACACGATCTAGTATCAAAATAATATGACCACCTACAGTCGCTCAAAAAAGTATCCGAACACTATGGTTGATTACAGAATTCAGAAAAAAACATCTGGCAACGTTTTTTTTTAGAAATTAGTGATCTGTCACGTGACACGAAGGTTGCCAGATCACTAATCTCTTAAAAAAAATCGTTGCCAGGTGTTTTTTTTTCTGCATTCTGTAATTAACCATAGTGTTCGGATATTTTTTTGAGCGACTGTACACTATTGTCTCCAGGAAACTGATTCTTGGAGATATACAGATATTCGGGGCGGGGGTGGCTCAGTCGGTAGCGCGCCAGGCTCGTAATCTGTAGTTCCCAGGTTCGAGTCCCAGCTGGGTCAGCGTTGAGATTTATCTCCGCAAAGTTCCCCGCCCTGCCCACGGTCAGTAGGGGACACCGATGGGCTTGGAAAGACCGCCGTCCGTCGGATGAGACGTTAAGCCGTGGCCCCGTGTGCGGGAGAGCCATACCCTTTGCACTTTAAAGAACACGCTGGATGGCCTTGACGGGAGGCTACCATCTGTCTCCCAACAGCTGTTCCAGTGGGTCCCCTCCCCCAACCTTCTGAGCCTTCGGGGTCCTTGTGACCTGGTCATTTAGCCCATTGTGTGCAAAAAAATGCCACTCAGAGGTAAAACAAACCAACGTTAAAGAACACACTGGATGGCCTTGACGGGAGGCTACCATCTGTCTCCCAACAGCCATTCCAGTGGGTTCCCTCCCCCAACCTTCTCTGAGCCTTCGGGGTCCATATGATCTGGCCATTTAGCCCATGGTGTGCAAAAGAGTGCCGCTCAGAGGTAAAACAACCCAACGTTAAAGAACACGCTGGACGGCCTTGACGGGAGGCTACCATCTGTCTCCCAACAGCTATTCCAGTGGGTTCCCTCCCCCAACCTTCTCTGAGCCTTCGGGGTCCATATGATCTGGCCATTTAGCCCATGGTGTGCAAAAGAGTGCCGCTCAGAGGTAAAACAACCCAACGTTAAAGAACACGCTGGATGGCCTTGACGGGAGGCTACCATCTGTCTCCCAACAGCTATTCCAGTGGGTCCCCTCCCCCAACCTTCTCTGAGCCTTCGGGGTCCATATGATCTGGCCATTTAGCCCATGGTGTGCAAAAGAGTGCCGCTCAGAGGTAAAACAACCCAACGTTAAAGAACACGCTGGATGGCCTTGACGGGAGGCTACCATCTGTCTCCCAACAGCTATTCCAGTGGGTCCCCTCCCCCAACCTTCTCTGAGCCTTCGGGGTCCATATGATCTGGCCATTTAGCCCATGGTGTGCAAAAAAGTGCCGCTCAGAGGTAAAACAACCCAACGTTAAAGAACACGCTGGATGGCCTTGACGGGAGGCTACCATCTGTCTCCCAACAGCTGTTCCAGTGGGTCCCCTCGCCCAACCTTCTCTGAGCCTTCGGGGTCCATATGATCTGGCCATTTAGCCCATGGTGTGCAAAAAAGTGCCGCTCAGAGGTAAAACAACCCAACCCTACAGCAGTAGTAAGTAGAGACGAAAAAGGATCCCTACTGAACTCGGGGTCCTCGTAGTGTCATATGAGCACGAGAATGCGTTGGTTGGCCGTTTAGGACCCGAGGAAGATAGCAAAACCAGTGGAATCTTCACTTCTCCTCACCACGTCCTCACCACCCGAGAAATTTAGTGATTCTCTTCTGGAGACTGGAGTAATTAAGAGACTGATTTCAAAGAGTTTGTTCATGGGGGCAGGGAGGAATTCAAAGATCACATTTTTGAGCCACGGCAGAACTTGAAGAGTTGATTCCTAGATGCAGGGTAGAATTTCAAGAACTGATTCCTGGAGGCAGGAGGAATTCGAGGATTCTAGAGAAAAGGATTGATTCCTATTGACACGAGGAATTCGAAGAAGTTGATTCGTAGGATTCAAAGATAAAATTTTTGACGCATGATGCAATTCTAAGGTTTTATCTCTATAGACAAGGAAGAATACAACCATTGATTACTAGAGACAATGAAGAATACAACCATTGATTCTTAGAGACAAGGAAGAATACAACCATTGATTCTTAGAGACAAGGATTCTTCATCGTCTCTAGATATCTTCATTGTTTTCTTAGAGACAAGGTATTCTTCATTGTCTCTAGTAATCAATGGTTGTATTCTTCATTGTCCCTAAGAATCAGTGGATGTCTCTAGTTATCTATAATTAAAGGCTATATTTAAAGGTAAATGCAAGAGTGGATCTGTAGGTAAGAAAAAAGGATATTTGGCAAGAGCATTCAGGGACTGTGCTTGGAAAGCTTGAACCTCTTCTGTCTTTCAACCCATTTCTTGAATGAATTATTTCGTGAAAACGTCATGTGCCATTATTTCTCTGTTAAAACATCATCATCACGTTAAAATTCTTCAGTTGCATGAGTTGGCATGACCTCTGTGTTGCAATGGCCACAGAACCTGATTTTTACTTCGGTAGCATGCGCTTCTAGGAGACAAGACAACCTCCATAAGCTTGGAGTAGCTTCTTCTTTTGCCTCTTCCGTAAGTTGATTTTAAATTTAGAAAAAAAAAAGGTGGAAAATATATTATCTAAAGGTGAATAAAGGCGTGAAAATTTACACACACAACCCGCTTTCTGTTGCCTGCCTGAGTGTGACGACCTTTTAGAGGTGCAGGTCCTCCCTGTCAGAATCTCTCTCAACCCGACCTCCTCTCATCTGAGGGACCGTTATTATCTCCTCTCATCTGAGGGATCGTTATTATCTACTCTCACCTAAGGGATCATTATTTTCTTCCCCATCTGAGGGATCGTTATTATCTCACCTAAGGGATTGTTATTTTCTCCTCCATCTGAGGGATTGTTATTATCTCCTCTCATCTGAAGGATCGTTATCATTCTATTTCCTCTCATCTAAGGGATTGTTATTTTCTCCCCCATCTGAGGGATCGTTATTCTCTCCTTTCATCTGAGGGATCGTTATTTTCTCCTCTCATCTAAGGGATTGTTATTTTCTCACCCATCTGAGGGATTGTTATTTTCTCACCCATCTGAGGGATCGTTATTTTCTCCTCTCACCTAAGGGATCATTATTTTCTTCCCCATCTGAGGTATCGTTATTATCTCACTTAAGGGATTGTTATTTTCTTCTCCATCTGAGGGATTGATATTATCTCCTCTCATCTGAAGGATCGTCATCATCCCATTTCCTCTCATCTAATGGATCGTTATTATCTCCTCCCATCTGAGGGATCATTATTATCTACTCTCACCTAAGGGATCGTTATTTTCTCCCTCATCTGAGGGATCGTTATTATCTCCTCTCATTTGAGGGTTTTTTATTATCTCCTCTCATTTGAGGGATTTTTATTATCTCCTCTCATCTGAGGGATTTTTATTATCTCCTCTCATCTGAGGGATTGTTATTATCTCCTCTCATCTGAAGGATCGTTATCATCCCATTTCCTCTCATCTAATGGATCGTTATTATCTCCTCCCATCTGAGGGATCATTATTATCTACTCTCACCTAAGGGATCGTTATTTTCTCCCTCATCTGAGGGATCGTTATTATCTCCTCTCATTTGAGGGTTTTTTATTATCTCCTCTCATTTGAGGGATTTTTATTATCTCCTCTCATCTGAGGGATTTTTATTATCTCCTCTCATCTGAGGGATTGTTATTATCTCCTCTCATCTGAAGGATCGTTATCATCCCATTTCCTCTCATCTAATGGATCGTTATTATCTCCTCCCATCTGAGGGATCATTATTATCTACTCTCACCTAAGGGATCGTTATTTTCTCCCTCATCTGAGGGATCGTTATTATCTCCTCTCATTTGAGGGTTTTTTATTATCTCCTCTCATTTGAGGGATTTTTATTATCTCCTCTCATCTGAGGGATTTTTATTATCTCCTCTCATCTGAGGGATTGTTATTATCTCCTCTCATCTGAAGGATCGTTATCATCCCATTTCCTCTCATCTAATGGATCGTTATTATCTCCTCCCATCTGAGGGATCATTATTATCTACTCTCACCTAAGGGATCGTTATTTTCTCCCTCATCTGAGGGATCGTTATTATCTCCTCTCATTTGAGGGTTTTTTATTATCTCCTCTCATTTGAGGGATTTTTATTATCTCCTCTCATCTGAGGGATTTTTATTATCTCCTCTCATCTGAGGGATTGTTATTATCTCCTCTCATCTGAGGGATTGTTATCTCCTCTCATCTGAAGGATCGTTATCATCCCATTTCCTCTCATCTAATGGATCGTTATTATCTCCTCCCATCTGAGGGATCATTATTATCTACTCTCACCTAAGGGATCGTTATTTTCTCCCTCATCTGAGGGATCGTTATTATCTCCTCTCATTTGAGGGTTTTTTATTATCTCCTCTCATTTGAGGGATTTTTATTATCTCCTCTCATCTGAGGGATTTTTATTATCTCCTCTCATCTGAGGGATTGTTATTATCTCCTCTCATCTGAGGGATTGTTATCTCCTCTCATCTGAAGGATCGTTATCATCCCATTTCCTCTCATCTAATGGATCGTTATTATCTCCTCCCATCTGAGGGATCATTATTATCTACTCTCACCTAAGGGATCGTTATTTTCTCCCTCATCTGAGGGATCGTTATTATCTCCTCTCATTTGAGGGTTTTTTATTATCTCCTCTCATTTGAGGGATTTTTATTATCTCCTCTCATCTGAGGGATTTTTATTATCTCCTCTCATCTGAGGGATTGTTATTATCTCCTCTCATCTGAGGGATTGTTATCTCCTCTCATCTGAAGGATCGTTATCATCCCATTTCCTCTCATCTAATGGATCGTTATTATCTCCTCCCATCTGAGGGATCATTATTATCTACTCTCACCTAAGGGATCGTTATTTTCTCCCTCATCTGAGGGATCGTTATTATCTCCTCTCATTTGAGGGTTTTTTATTATCTCCTCTCATTTGAGGGATTTTTATTATCTCCTCTCATCTGAGGGATTTTTATTATCTCCTCTCATCTGAGGGATTGTTATTATCTCCTCTCATCTGAGGGATTGTTATCTCCTCTCATCTGAAGGATCGTTATCATCCCATTTCCTCTCATCTAATGGATCGTTATTATCTCCTCCCATCTGAGGGATCATTATTATCTACTCTCACCTAAGGGATCGTTATTTTCTCCCTCATCTGAGGGATCGTTATTATCTCCTCTCATTTGAGGGTTTTTTATTATCTCCTCTCATTTGAGGGATTTTTATTATCTCCTCTCATCTGAGGGATTTTTATTATCTCCTCTCATCTGAGGGATTGTTATTATCTCCTCTCATCTGAGGGATTGTTATCTCCTCTCATCTGAAGGATCGTTATCATCCCATTTCCTCTCATCTAATGGATCGTTATTATCTCCTCCCATCTGAGGGATCATTATTATCTACTCTCACCTAAGGGATCGTTATTTTCTCCCTCATCTGAGGGATCGTTATTATCTCCTCTCATTTGAGGGTTTTTTATTATCTCCTCTCATTTGAGGGATTTTTATTATCTCCTCTCATCTGAGGGATTTTTATTATCTCCTCTCATCTGAGGGATTGTTATTATCTCCTCTCATCTGAGGGATTGTTATCTCCTCTCATCTGAAGGATCGTTATCATCCCATTTCCTCTCATCTAATGGATCGTTATTATCTCCTCCCATCTGAGGGATCATTATTATCTACTCTCACCTAAGGGATCGTTATTTTCTCCCTCATCTGAGGGATCGTTATTATCTCCTCTCATCTGAGGGATTTTTATTATCTCCTCTCATCTGAGGGATTGTTATTATCTCCTCTCATTTGAGGGTTTTTTATTATCTCCTCTCATTTGAGGGATCGTTATTATCTCCTCTCATTTGAGGGTTTTTTATTATCTCCTCTCATTTGAGGGATTTTTATTATCTCCTCTCATCTGAGGGATTTTTATTATCTCCTCTCATCTGAGGGATTGTTATTATCTCCTCTCATCTGAGGGATTGTTATTATCTCCTCTCATCTGAAGGATCGTTATCATCCCATTTCCTCTCATCTAATGGATCGTTATTATCTCCTCCCATCTAAGGGATCATTATTATCTACTCTCACCTAAGGGATCGTTATTTTCTCCCTCATCTGAGGGATCGTTATTATCTCCTCTCATTTGAGGGTTTTTTATTATCTCCTCTCATTTGAGGGATTTTTATTATCTCCTCTCATCTGAGGGATTGTTATTATCTCCTCTCATCTGAGGGATCGTTATTATCTCCTCTCATCTGAGGGATTTTTATTATCTCCTCTCATCTGAGGGATTGTTATTATCTCCTCTCATTTGAGGGTTTTTTATTATCTCCTCTCATTTGAGGGATCGTTATTATCTCCTCTCATTTGAGGGTTTTTTATTATCTCCTCTCATTTGAGGGATTTTTATTATCTCCTCTCATCTGAGGGATTTTTATTATCTCCTCTCATCTGAGGGATTGTTATTATCTCCTCTCATCTGAGGGATCGTTATTATCTCCTCTCATCTGAGGGATTTTTATTATCTCCTCTCATCTGAGGGATTGTTATTATCTCCTCTCATCTGAAGGATCGTTATCATCCCATTTCCTCTCATCTAATGGATCGTTATTATCTCCTCCCATCTGAGGGATCATTATTATCTACTCTCACCTAAGGGATCGTTATTTTCTCCCTCATCTGAGGGATCGTTATTATCTCCTCTCATTTGAGGGTTTTTTATTATCTCCTCTCATTTGAGGGATTTTTATTATCTCCTCTCATCTGAGGGATTTTTATTATCTCCTCTCATCTGAGGGATTGTTATTATCTCCTCTCATCTGAGGGATCGTTATTATCTCCTCTCATCTGAGGGATTTTTATTATCTCCTCTCATCTGAGGGATTGTTATTATCTCCTCTCATCTGAAGGATCGTTATCATCCCATTTCCTGTCATCTAATGGATCGTTATTATCTCCTCCCATCTGAGGGATCATTATTATCTACTCTCACCTAAGGGATCGTTATTTTCTCCCTCATCTGAGGGATCGTTATTATCTCCTCTCATTTGAGGGTTTTTTATTATCTCCTCTCATTTGAGGGATTTTTATTATCTCCTCTCATCTGAGGGATTTTTATTATCTCCTCTCATCTGAGGGATTGTTATTATCTCCTCTCATCTGAGGGATCGTTATTATCTCCTCTCATCTGAGGGATTTTTATTATCTCCTCTCATCTGAGGGATTGTTATTATCTCCTCTCATTTGAGGGTTTTTTATTATCTCCTCTCATTTGAGGGATCGTTATTATCTCCTCTCATTTGAGGGTTTTTTATTATCTCCTCTCATTTGAGGGATTTTTATTATCTCCTCTCATCTGAGGGATTTTTATTATCTCCTCTCATCTGAGGGATTGTTATTATCTCCTCTCATCTGAGGGATTGTTATTATCTCCTCTCATCTGAAGGATCGTTATCATCCCATTTCCTCTCATCTAATGGATCGTTATTATCTCCTCCCATCTGAGGGATCATTATTATCTACTCTCACCTAAGGGATCGTTATTTTCTCCCTCATCTGAGGGATCGTTATTATCTCCTCTCATTTGAGGGTTTTTTATTATCTCCTCTCATTTGAGGGATTTTTATTATCTCCTCTCATCTGAGGGATTGTTATTATCTCCTCTCATCTGAGGGATCGTTATTATCTCCTCTCATCTGAGGGATTTTTATTATCTCCTCTCATCTGAGGGATTGTTATTATCTCCTCTCATTTGAGGGTTTTTTATTATCTCCTCTCATTTGAGGGATCGTTATTATCTCCTCTCATTTGAGGGTTTTTTATTATCTCCTCTCATTTGAGGGATTTTTATTATCTCCTCTCATCTGAGGGATTTTTATTATCTCCTCTCATCTGAGGGATTGTTATTATCTCCTCTCATCTGAGGGATCGTTATTATCTCCTCTCATCTGAGGGATTTTTATTATCTCCTCTCATCTGAGGGATTGTTATTATCTCCTCTCATCTGAAGGATCGTTATCATCCCATTTCCTCTCATCTAATGGATCGTTATTATCTCCTCCCATCTGAGGGATCATTATTATCTACTCTCACCTAAGGGATCGTTATTTTCTCCCTCATCTGAGGGATCGTTATTATCTCCTCTCATTTGAGGGTTTTTTATTATCTCCTCTCATTTGAGGGATTTTTATTATCTCCTCTCATCTGAGGGATTTTTATTATCTCCTCTCATCTGAGGGATTGTTATTATCTCCTCTCATCTGAAGGATCGTTATTATCTCCTCTCATCTGAGGGATTTTTATTATCTCCTCTCATCTGAGGGATTGTTATTATCTCCTCTCATCTGAAGGATCGTTATCATCCCATTTCCTCTCATCTAATGGATCGTTATTATCTCCTCCCATCTGAGGGATCATTATTATCTACTCTCACCTAAGGGATCGTTATTTTCTCCCTCATCTGAGGGATCGTTATTATCTCCTCTCATTTGAGGGTTTTTTATTATCTCCTCTCATTTGAGGGATTTTTATTATCTCCTCTCATCTGAGGGATTTTTATTATCTCCTCTCATCTGAGGGATTGTTATTATCTCCTCTCATCTGAGGGATCGTTATTATCTCCTCTCATCTGAGGGATTTTTATTATCTCCTCTCATCTGAGGGATTGTTATTATCTCCTCTCATCTGAAGGATCGTTATCATCCCATTTCCTCTCATCTAATGGATCGTTATTATCTCCTCCCATCTGAGGGATCATTATTATCTACTCTCACCTAAGGGATCGTTATTTTCTCCCTCATCTGAGGGATCGTTATTATCTCCTCTCATTTGAGGGTTTTTTATTATCTCCTCTCATTTGAGGGATTTTTATTATCTCCTCTCATCTGAGGGATTTTTATTATCTCCTCTCATCTGAGGGATTGTTATTATCTCCTCTCATCTGAGGGATCGTTATTATCTCCTCTCATCTGAGGGATTTTTATTATCTCCTCTCTTCTGAGGGATTGTTATTATCTCCTCTCATCTGAAGGATCGTTATCATCCCATTTCCTCTCATCTAATGGATCGTTATTATCTCCTCCCATCTGAGGGATCATTATTATCTACTCTCACCTAAGGGATCGTTATTTTCTCCCTCATCTGAGGGATCGTTATTATCTCCTCTCATTTGAGGGTTTTTTATTATCTCCTCTCATTTGAGGGATTTTTATTATCTCCTGTCATCTGAGGGATTTTTATTATCTCCTCTCATCTGAGGGATTGTTATTATCTCCTCTCATCTGAGGGATCGTTATTATCTCCTCTCATCTGAGGGATTTTTATTATCTCCTCTCATCTGAGGGATTGTTATTATCTCCTCTCATCTGAAGGATCGTTATCATCCCATTTCCTCTCATCTAATGGATCGTTATTATCTCCTCCCATCTGAGGGATCATTATTATCTACTCTCACCTAAGGGATCGTTATTTTCTCCCTCATCTGAGGGATCGTTATTATCTCCTCTCATTTGAGGGTTTTTTATTATCTCCTCTCATTTGAGGGATTTTTATTATCTCCTCTCATCTGAGGGATTTTTATTATCTCCTCTCATCTGAGGGATTGTTATTATCTCCTCTCATCTGAGGGATTGTTATCTCCTCTCATCTGAAGGATCGTTATCATCCCATTTCCTCTCATCTAATGGATCGTTATTATCTCCTCCCATCTGAGGGATCATTATTATCTACTCTCACCTAAGGGATCGTTATTTTCTCCCTCATCTGAGGGATCGTTATTATCTCCTCTCATTTGAGGGTTTTTTATTATCTCCTCTCATTTGAGGGATTTTTATTATCTCCTCTCATCTGAGGGATTTTTATTATCTCCTCTCATCTGAGGGATTGTTATTATCTCCTCTCATCTGAGGGATTGTTATTATCTCCTCTCATCTGAGGGATCGTTATTATCTCCTCTCATCTGAGGGATTTTTATTATCTCCTCTCATCTGAGGGATTGTTATTATCTCCTCTCATCTGAAGGATCGTTATCATCCCATTTCCTCTCATCTAATGGATCGTTATTATCTCCTCCCATCTGAGGGATCATTATTATCTACTCTCACCTAAGGGATCGTTATTTTCTCCCTCATCTGAGGGATCGTTATTATCTCCTCTCATTTGAGGGTTTTTTATTATCTCCTCTCATTTGAGGGATTTTTATTATCTCCTCTCATCTGAGGGATTTTTATTATCTCCTCTCATCTGAGGGATTGTTATTATCTCCTCTCATCTGAGGGATTTTTATTATCTCCTCTCATCTGAGGGATTGTTATTATCTCCTCTCATCTGAAGGATCATTATCATCCCATTTCCTCTCATCTAATGGATCGTTATTATCTCCTCCCATCTGAGGGATCATTATTATCTACTCTCACCTAAGGGATCGTTATTTTCTCCCTCATCTGAGGGATCGTTATTATCTCCTCTCATTTGAGGGTTTTTTATTATCTCCTCTCATTTGAGGGATTTTTATTATCTCCTCTCATCTGAGGGATTGTTATTATCTCCTCTCATCTGAGGGATCGTTATTATCTCCTCTCATCTGAGGGATTTTTATTATCTCCTCTCATCTGAGGGATTGTTATTATCTCCTCTCATTTGAGGGTTTTTTATTATCTCCTCTCATTTGAGGGATCGTTATTATCTCCTCTCATTTGAGGGTTTTTTATTATCTCCTCTCATTTGAGGGATTTTTATTATCTCCTCTCATCTGAGGGATTTTTATTATCTCCTCTCATCTGAGGGATTGTTATTATCTCCTCTCATCTGAGGGATCGTTATTATCTCCTCTCATCTGAGGGATTTTTATTATCTCCTCTCATCTGAGGGATTGTTATTATCTCCTCTCATCTGAAGGATCGTTATCATCCCATTTCCTCTCATCTAATGGATCGTTATTATCTCCTCCCATCTGAGGGATCATTATTATCTACTCTCACCTAAGGGATCGTTATTTTCTCCCTCATCTGAGGGATCGTTATTATCTCCTCTCATTTGAGGGTTTTTTATTATCTCCTCTCATTTGAGGGATTTTTATTATCTCCTCTCATCTGAGGGATTTTTATTATCTCCTCTCATCTGAGGGATTGTTATTATCTCCTCTCATCTGAAGGATCGTTATCATCCCATTTCCTCTCATCTAATGGATCGTTATTATCTCCTCTCATCTGAGGGATTGTTATTATACCCCGCAAACTAAGGGGTCGTTATTATATCTTGTCATCAGAGGGATTTCCATTATTCCTCTATGAGAGTGTTTTATGAGTCATTTGAATCTTGTACGTAGATATCTTGAGGTTTAACACAAAGCAGATTTGACCCAAGAACCAATCAAGTAAATGACATAAAACAAAAAAGAAAAAAAAAAATTAACAATAGTCAATTTCAAATATTTACAAAAATTCAAGAAGGGCATCGTAAATATCCTACTATTGTGCTTCACGCCCTTTAACTTTGATTTCGCCATTAAAATTCGCGTGACACTATCTCTTGTTTTCTGGGGCTCAGTGGGGCGGGGGTGGCTCAGTCGGTAGCGCGCCAGGCTCGTAATCTGTAGTTCCCAGGTTCGAGTCCCAGCTGGGTCAGCGTTGAGATTTATCTCCGCATAACTCCCCGCCCTGCCCACGGTCAGTAGGGGACACCGATGGGCTTGGAAAGGCCGCCGTCCGTCGGATGGGACGTTAAGCCGTGGCCCCGTATGCGGGAGAGCCATACCCTGTGCACGTTAAAGAACACGCTGGATGGCCTTGACGGGAGGCTACCATCTGTCTCCCAACAGCTGTTCCAGTGGGTCCCCTCCCCCAACCTTCTCTGAGCCTACGGGGTCCATGTGACCTGTCCATTTAGCCCATGGTGTGCAAAAAAGTGCCGCTCAGAGGTAAAACAACCCAACCTGGGGCTCAGTGCGCATGTTAAAGAACATGTTGAATGGTCTTAACTGCCATCTGTCTCCTAGCAACTGTCCAGTCGGTCCACTCCTCCTAACCTTCTCTGAGCTTCGGGGTTCATGTGACCTGACCATTTATAACGCACTGAGTGTGCAATAAATGCCGCTCAGAGGTAACACAACCGAACAACATTTCCCCCTCCTTTACTCTTAATATTCTTCCTCTAAAATCTGCCTCCTTGGTTCCGACCTAGATGATTTTCCATCATCCTTTTCTCTTCCATCATCAAAGTCGATGCCGTTGAGAGCTTCCAAAACAAATGTTATGAGAGACAGCAAGTGCAGTGCAGGATTGGATAAACGATGATCTCTCACGAGCTCATGCTCGAGAACAGATAACCACCCACCAAGATCTCAGATCCCCCTTCAATCCCCCACCGTTGCCAACAACAAAAAACTAGGGATGAATATGAGAAGCATTTATAGCTTAATTATGCATACACGGTGTAAACAGAAAAAACCGCATCCCTTATCACCAAAGGTCCGAGTAATCGCAGCATTGGATTTACCCCACCACACCAATTTTCGTGGAATTCGAAAATAGGTTTTCGCCTCTAAAGTGGCATTTAATAACACCCCACGGTCTCTCCCCTTCCCCCTCCCTGCTACTACCCCTTTTCCTCCCCCCCCCCCTCATCTCAACCTTTACCGATCTCCAGAATTGTTCTCCGGCGACAAGTGTTTTTTCCCCAAACGAGCCGACTATTACAGAGAAGGGGAAATATCTCCGAAATTACGGTAACGCGTAACTTCGCCCACCTACAAGCTGCAGAAGAATGGGAAGGGCAGGGGCGGTGAAGGGCCTTCGCATAAAGTGGGCAAAATGGCAGTTCAAGAGCGTGAGCTGAGTGTCGAAAATGAATTTTAATGAAAAAAAGGAAAGGAAAAAAAAGAACAACTCCGGGAGACCTAAATTCGCTAAACTTTGAAAGGAGGAAAACAGAAAGAAAAAGGGTAGAAAGATTTGCAAGTGAAAGAAGCGACGGCTCCTGAGGGGGGAGTGTGGGGGAAAGAAAACCAACGAGCAGAACAAAGACGAAGTCGCGCATTGTTGCTGTCGAGCGTTGGTCGTGTGACATTAACATGTGCACCACATCGAACGACCGCAAGCGAGAGGATGCAGATCAGCGCTCGGTTGCCATGCGACCAAGACGTCTTCACTAAAGATATGGAGACGCTTGTTGCATGAGTGATGGCGCGAGACGCGAGCGATGAATAATGCAGCGCCGAGTGCACACGCGAAGGTGAGTTGGCTGTGCCCACTACTGTTTGGTCGGTGCATGGGCTACCGGCTCATGCCAAGGCGTGACCAGATGCTCGAGCGAGGTGTAAAGGTGGGACCTCGTCCGTGGACAATAACGGGTACAAGAAAAGCTCGGTGTCTTTCATTGCCGTTATTATGTGGAAATGACATGATCACGTCCTCTTCATTTTGTAAGCTGGTGGGAGAGATTATTTGATGCTAAGTTGAGCTTTTTGTTTTGTTTACCTGTTGATTGAAACGCTAAGAATACTTTGATGTCATTATGTTTAGATCAACGACCTCAATGTCTGAATTTTTTTTTTGTAAACAGTTTTACACAACAGATAGAAATAATTATTTTGTCTTACCCGAAGTCTTGACGGGAAGTTACTTTTATTCATCATCAATTGTCTCCGAAAATTGTCCCTAGAGTCGGGGAATCGTGTCCCCAGAGCGCCCGCCTTATTTTTTGTTTATTTAAGGTACTTAAACCTTTTATACCAGCTGAACTGTACCCTGTTGGGTTGTTTTACTTCTGACCGGCACTTTTTTGCACACCATGGGCTAAATGGTCGAGTCACAAGGACCCCGGAAGGCTCAGAGAAGGTTGGGGGAGGGGACCACTGGAACAGCTGTTAGGATACAAACGGTAGCCTCCCGTCAAAGCCATCCAGCGTGTTCTTTAACGTTGGGTTGTTTTACCTCTGAGCGGCACTTTTTTGCACACCATGGGCTAAATTGCCATGTCACAAAGACTCCAAAGGCTCAGAGAAGGTTGGAGGAGGGGACCCACTGGAACAGCTGTTGGGATACAAACGGTAGCCTCCCGTCAAGGCCATCCAGCGTGTTCTTTAACGTGCACAGGGTATGGCTCTCCCGCACACGGAGCCACGGATTAACGTCCCATCCGACGGACGGCGGCCTTTCCAAGCCCATCGGTGTCCCCTACTGACCGTGGGCAGGGCGGGGAATTTTGCGGAGATAAATCTCAACGCTGACCCAGCTGGGACTCGAACCTGGGAACTACAGATTACGAGCCTGGCGCGCTACCGACTGAGCCACCCCGCCCCACTGTACCCGGTACTGACCAGTAATCTTTAAAATATCCAAACTGTATGTTTAGATTTTTAGTTTACTGAAGGTTAGTCGTCCGTGGCTGAGTGGTTAGCGCGCTTGGCTCTGATCAAAGGGACCTGAGTTCGAGCCCCAAGTAAGCTTTGGATGTTCGTGTTGTATTTCTGCTTCCTCATAGACCTTCTCTCTGGCGTATTAAACTGTCAGACTTCTGTGGGAAGCAGCTGCTTGAAGGAGCATTTATTTTTTAAAGTTAGTTTTATGAGTATCAACCTTTTCCGAAAACTCATATTCAATAAGCATATATGTGGTGTTTTAATAAGGAAAAAAGATTAAAGGTTTTGTGGCAACTCCCAATGATGAAATTAGGCCTAAAGTTTAGAAAATGTGAACAGTAGATTTGACCTCTGTTTCCTGCCATCCTCTCAGACCTTCTACTATGACATATAAACTGACAGGCTCCTGTCAGACCTCTGTGGCAAGCAGCTGCTTGAGGGGGTATTTATTTATTTTTTTATTTATCGTTTCCTGTTAGGATTGAGGGAGGGGTTGTCTCAGTCTGTAGCGCGCCAGGCTCGTAATCTGTAGTTCCCAGGTTCGAGTCCCAAGTAGCTCAGCGTTGAGATTTATCTCCGCAAAATTCCCCGCTCTGCTCACGGTTAGTAGAGGACACCGATGGGCTTGGAAATGCCGCCGTCCGTCGAATGGGAAGTTAAGCCGTGACCCCGTATGCCGGAGAGCCATACCCTGTGCACGTTAAAGAACACGGTGGATGGCCTTGACGGGAGGCTACCATCTGTCTCCCAACAGCTGTTCTAGTGGATCCACTCACCCAACCTTCTCTGAGACTTCGGGGTCCATGTGACCTGGCCATTTAGCCCATAGTGTGCAAAAAAGTGCCGCTCAGAGGTAAAACAACCCAACGTTAAAGAACACGCTGGATGGCCTTGACGGGAGGCTACCATCTGTCTCCCAACAGCTGTTCCAGTGGGTCCCCTCCCCCAACATTCTCTGAGCCTTCGGGTCCATGTGACCTGGCCATTTAGCCCATGGTGTGCAAAAAAGTGCCGCTCAGAGGTAAAACAACCCAACCCAACCCAGGATCGACGATCCTCGTCACTTCCTTCATCATTTGATGAGCAACAAACAGGATACAAACTCCAGAATTATCCGCAAGAAATGAAAACGGATCCAGAGCATTCTTTGTTCCAAGAACCGATTCCCTCCATTTCAGTCAGTCTCCATATTTCACGCGTCGACTGTCCCCCCCCCCACCACAAAAGGACTATTTACTTCTTCTTCGATCATCTCCGCATCATTTGTATTCTTCGCGTGTCTCAGACCTCGTGCTCGCGCTGCCATTTCCATACAAGTTGCTCTCGTGGACATGAGACCCGTTTTTTCTTTTTTTCCACCGTTGTTGTTTCTCTTCCGCCGTTTGTTTAGCAATAACTCAAAACTGGATCTCGTGGAAATTCGCAGATTCTTTTTTTTTTCCCCACTTGTCACAATTTTACGACGCCCTTTTGATTCAGAATTCGTCTCTCTTTTCCTCGTTACTTCTAATGAAGATCAAGATACAAATTAAACTTAACTGCCGCCGAAAGTTTTAACGGTCCCAACCTAGAAAAGAATTCGGGGTCGATTGCATCGGTGACCGTGGGCTCGAGCCAATAAGGTACCTCGCACGTGGCTCATCAATTAATCCACTGGTATTCGAGAGTTGTACTATTTTTTTTTTATTAATTTTTTTTTTTTCGCTCTTTTTCCGTTAGAATCGAGAACTTACTCTGTTTTACAGAGCAGCCGACGGGTCGCATGCCGGTGACTTTTAATTGGATCTGACCTGTGGTGTTTTATTACTAGTTTTTTCTAGGCTCTCGTATTCATGTGTTCGTATGTATTCGGCCAATTGGTAATTAGAGTATCCAATTTAGCTGCGAAAAGAACTTAATTGTCTCTTTATTGGTCACGTGCACTCATTGCGTGCAGGAATCTTTGACTTAAACAGGAGCAGAAGAATTCGAAACCTTGCATCTCATTATCGACGTGACTCATTCTTTTTTTTTGTTGTTAATTATTTAATATTAACACATTTCAAATAACATGAGTTTTTATATTTTAATAAATACCCCCCCCCCAGGCAACTGTTTACCACTGAGGCAGTGATGAACGGTTGGGTTGTTTTACCTCTGAGCGGCACTTTTTTTGCAAACAATGGGCTAAATGCACAAATGGCACAATACCCTGAGAGCCCAGGGAGGGGACTCACTGTGCAGATGTTAGGAGACAGATGTTACCTCCCATCAAAGCCTGGGGGCGGGGGTAGCTCAGTCGGTAGCGCGCCAGGCTCGTAATCTGTAGTTCCCAGGTTCGAGTCCCAGCTGGGTCACCGTTGAGATTTATCTCCGCAAGATTCCCTGGCCTGCCCACGGTCAGTAGGGGACACTGATGGGCTTGGAAAGGCCGCTGTCCGTCGGATGGGACGTTAAGCCGTGGCTCCGTGTGCGGGAGAGCCATACCCTGTGTACGTTACAGAACACGCTGGATGGCCTTGACGGGAGGCTACCACCTGTCTCCCAACAGCTGTTCCAGTGGGTCCCCTCCCCCAACCTTCTCTGAGCCTTCGGGGTCCATGTGATCTGGCCATTTAGCCCATGGTGTGCAAAAAAGTGCCGCTCAGAGGTAAAACAACCCAACGTTAAAGAACACGCTGGATGACCTTGACGGGAGGCTACCATCTGTCTCCCAACAGCTGTTCCAGTGGGTCCCCTCCCCCAACCTTCTCTGAGCCTTCGGGGTCAATGTGACCTGGCCATTTAGCCCATGGTGTGCAAAAAAGTGCCGCTCAGAGGTAAAACAACCCAACGTTAAAGAACACGCTGGATGGCCTTGACGGGAGGTTACCACCTGTCTCCCAACAGCTGTTCCAGTGGGTTCCCTCCCCCAACCTTCTCTGAGCCTTCGGGGTCCATGTGATCTGGCCATTTAGCCCATGGTGTGCAAAAAAGTGCCGCTCAGAGGTAAAACAGCCCATCGTTAAAGAACACGCTGGATGGCCTTGACGCGAGGCTACCATCTGTCTCCCAACAGCTGTTCCAGTGGGTCCCCTCCCCCAACCTTCTCTAAGCCTTCGGGGTCCATGTGACCTGGCCATTTAGCCCATGGTGTACAAAAAAGTGCCGCTCAGAGGTAAAACAACCCAACCCAACCTATCAAAGCCATCCAGCGTGGAGGGTATAGCTCTCATGCACACTGATCCATGGCTTAATGTACCATTCGACCGACGACGGTCTTTCCAAGACCATCGGCGACCCCTACTAACCAAGGTCAGTGTGGGGAGTTTTGCAGAGATAAATCTCAATGCTTGTCCGGATGGGACTCGAACCTGGGAAGTGTCGATTATGAGCCTGACACGCTACCGACTGAGTCACCCCTAGTGTTCGTAAACTGTGCATTTACTGAAAGATTGGCACTAGTGTTCCTGCCATTTGTAGCGTTCCAGGTTTAGAATCTGCAGTTCCTGGGTTCGATTCTCCCCCCCCCCCCCATATCAGTAGGGCGGGGGTGGCTCAGTCGGTAGCGCGCCAGGCTCGTAATCTGTAGTTCCCAGGTTCGAGTCCCAGCTGGGTCAGCGTTGAGATTTATCTCCGCAAAATTCCCCGCCCTGCCCACGGTCAGTAGGGGACACCGATGGGCTTGGAAAGTCCGTCGTCCGTCGGATGGGAGGTTAAGCCGTGGCCCCGTGTGCGGGAGAGCCATACCCTGTGCACGTTAAAGAACACGCTAGATGGCCTTGACGGGAGGCTACCATCTGTCTCCCAACAGCTGTTCCACTAGGTCCCCTTCCCCAACCTTCTCTGAGTCTTCGGGGTCCATGTGACCTGGCCGTTTAGCCCATGGTGTGCAAAAAAAGTGCCGCTCAGAGGTAAAACAACCCCCCCCCCCCCCCATATCAGCGTTGAGAAAGGGAACATCGATGTGAACTCGTTAACCTGTACACGAAGTCATTAAAGAAAACCATTTATGCATCGACTGGCAATGTGAAAACAACTGTTCATCAACATTTCAAGTTCTGAAGGATCTGTGCCAAATGGGGACCGAATAAACTGACAGAACAGCAAAAAAGGGCTAGAGTCAACTCGTGAAAGGAGATGATGGCAATATTTGAACCTAGTGGCTAATATGCACTTACAGACAGGGGAGGCTGAATATAACCTGTAGTGATGAGATAGTTGTAAAGTTCTTTATGGACATGCCCTTGTACAGTCGCTCAAAAAAGTATCCGAACACTATGGTTGATTACAGAATTCAGGAAAAATATCTGGAGCGTGTACAGCAACTGTACACGCTCCAGTTACCGTTCACAGCAAACTGGAACGTGTGCAGTTACTGCACACGCTCCAGTTTGCTGTGAACGGTAACTGCACACGCTCAATATTTCCGTGAGTGAGCCCACACGATCTAGTATCAAAATAATATGACCACCTACTGTCGCTCAAAAAAGTATCCGAAAAGGTATCAAAATAAGGCTGCCTTCGTGTTCGTGTCACGTGATACGAGGGTTGCCAGATCACTAATTTCTAAAAAAATCGCTTCCAGATATTTTTTTTGAATTTTGTTATCAACCATAGGTTCGGATACTTTTTTGAGCGACTGTGCGCTGTTGTGACTCTCAATAATCGAGCAGAGGCAGAAAAAAACTAAACAATTTTTGAATAGCAACAATGAAGTACGAATTCCGGGCTGTCTGGCAACCTGGGTGACTATACTCTACTACGTAAAGGACGCTTATACACGGATCTTCTTCTTTAGTTTGCAAGGAAGAAATCCAACGGAGTCCCTCAATATCCGGACTCAAAAACCTCGCCGCCGCACTCGAACACCGACGACTCCATTCACGACCTCTCTGCTTTTGGAGCTCACACCGTTCTCCCTCG